>PVKC010021763.1:0-2500 GCA_004027635.1 Crocidura indochinensis
CACACACACACACAGAAAAGGCTTGGCTGCACCGGGCGCTGACACACTCTCATCTAAAGCTTGGCCCTCGGCCAAGTTCATCTGTTAATGGACAGCCACAACCAGGCCCCGCACCTCCCCCACTGCCTGACTCTCCTCTGTTCTCCTACCTCTTGGAGCTCCTAAAAACTAGACATCGATTATGTCTGCGCTTTTCCCTTTCTATTCAAGATAAACAAAGTGCTCCAAGTTCAGGGCACACCCTGGGACCCTTGACAAAACAATCTATCATTCTGTCTGCTAAACCAGTCTGGCTACACCGCGGCCAGTGAGAGCAAATCTCCCAATGTACAATTTTCCCTTTGTGCTCCCTCTTGCCACTAACCTCTTTTCTTTCCCACCTTCTCCGGAGCAGATGGACTTGACCACTTAGCTTAAGCCCCTCCTGGCAACCTCAGAAATTAAAGAAAAGGAGACCCAGCTGCCCCTCCTCCTGACCAGGTTTCCCTCCTCCTCCTTCTTCAGTGGGTCCTGTGTCCCCAGACTGCTGCAGGACTCCTGGAAGACCCCAACAATCCTTTCGACCCTCTCACCATAGATACTCACCCAGAAAATAAATTATGTGCAGGGACTGCCCCCTCTTTTGCTCCCTGCAAGGGTATTTGAAGTTGGTTTTGTTTTAAATCATATCCATTAATTTATCCTGACTTGCAATTAAATGCAAGTACACTTTTTACAACCAGTACGGAATGTATTAATTATAACTACAAATGGTCAAATGAGAGCACAGTCCTCCTAAAAATATTAATAAAATACATAATAAATAATATTAATGAAGCAAAAATAGATTCATAAGCCTTGGCCTGGGCTTTTATTATTTCACACAAGAAGAAAGGCAGACAGTGGAAATCATTGCACACACACACTACTACCATCCACCACTGCTAACTATTATAGGGCGGATAGTGGCAAGGAAACAGCGGTGTCCTGGTGCTAGGGATTTTGTGCAGATGTCCCCTTGAAAGGCCCATGAGCAGAGTTCAAGGCAGAGTCCACAATGTCTCATTCACAACACAGCTTCAAAGTTACCCACAGACTGCTTCTCCTTTCCAAGGCAGCCGGGGCAATGGCCATACCTCTCCCCTGCCCCTCTCCCAAATAAAGATCTCCCTCCCCACATAAAACCCCCAAGCCCAGAAGGAAACGAACCTGACCAATGAAGGACTCAGGTTTGACCTCTCAGCCCTGATCTTGGAAGGCACCTTTCTTTCCACCTACCCCCAAACCCCTTCTAACCTGTCTCCACATCCCAATAGTCCCTCACTTCACCCCCATTTCTCCATGACACCCCCCTCATCCAACACACCCACCACACAATCGAATCTAATTAAGATCAGGAAATTTGCATTTCCTTTTCACTGTACCCCCAGTAATCACAGAAGTTCTTCAAATTTTGAGAATTTTGTTGCTTTGCTAATTATTTCCCTCATTTTGCATTTCAAGGCACAAAGACAGTTTATCTCGCTGGCGGTCTATTAATAGTTTGAAGTTTTGTGCATCAGAAGGTGGGATGGATTTTCCCCCTCCTTTAAAACTATTCTGTCATTTCCAGTTTTGTAAAAATATTTTAGCATTATTGTTTTTGTTGGTAGTGCTAGTGTTAACTTTCTTCCCCCAAGCCAGCCAAGCTGTGCCATTCTATATACTATGATTTAGCCTCCCCCTTTCCATTAGTTACCCTGGGCCTGGTTTACTGATTTACAGAAACTTGGTATGTGAAAAGGGTGGGGGGAGAAAATTCCTTGGCATAAGTATATGTTTGCTGATCAAATTTCAGATCATGTGTTGTTCATTATTATGACTTTACTTGAAAAACAGTTTGCCACAGTGAGATGGATCTGCTTTATATGCTCCCTACCCCTCCACTCCCTTGAAGGATTTTGAAAAACAGAACCATTTTTTTAAGTTACATTTAAAGCATGAACTGGTTTGGATTAAAACAATGTAATGTTTCAACATTCAGTCAATTCCCTCAAAATACATCTTTAAGACTGACACAAAGCCACACATGATTTTGAGGGAACTAATGATATTGTCCCACCAACAAAATTTAATGGTGATTTAAGAAACTAATACTTTTCATTTACTTCCTGTGGAATTATTTGTGGACTTGACACATACACAATTTGTCCATTCTATAGAAATCTACTCTGAGTCCTCAAGATTGCACCTATCTATTAGAATAAAATTTGTACCCCATAGAAGCAGAAGTTCTCAGTCAGTCTTGACTTACCATGATGCTTGAATGTAAAGTATTACTATAGCTGTGTTTAAAGCACAGGCTGCTCCATGCTCACGGTTTTTTAACTCTAATACTGTAATCTTTCTTGCTGCTTCTAGGGCTGTGTCAGTGTTTACATTCCTGGAAGTTAAATAAACCGACATGGCAAAACTCCTGGATAGACTGAATAATAAGACTTGTGATGACTAAATTGTTTACTTTTTACCTTGTATGGGAACC
>PVKC010021763.1:5000-17995 GCA_004027635.1 Crocidura indochinensis
CCGAAAGCAACTAAGATCCAGAAAGCCAGGGGGTCCAGTCAGCACCCCCACCAGTCACACCTCTTTGTAGAGCATTTTCCTGCCTTCCAATGACCCATCTAGAGAAGAATCAAACTCCCACCTTAATGTCAATCCACACCTTTCTGAACTAAAGACACTGAAGAAATGTAATGGCTAGCATTGCCAGGGCAGCCCTCCTCTTCAGGCAATCCAAAACCCTAACCCAGGTGAAGTGAAGACACAACCGCTCGCTCCCTCTCAGCTAGACTGTAAGTTAAACTGAAGAGAAGGTCTCTGAAAGGACTAGCATGCCCACACCCACTGGTCTACTTCTGGACCAAACAGATTTTGTCTGGTGGCCACATTTGAATTATTAAAAATATACCAGTGATTTTCCCCATCACCCTGCTCCCGCTCTACATTTCCTATCTACCATACTACCCCTTACCCTGGGCCCATAGAACTTTAACAGTTGATCTTACCTAAAAATGAAGAGGGAAATGAGACAGGGATTGGAGAACAGTTCAGGCCTGAGCCTCCTGATTACATACCTTTCTTATCCCTAGACCCTGCTCTGAAACATCCTGATTTTTAAGGTTTCTTTGAAATGCCAGAATGCAGGGCTACATCCACCACCATCTGTATGAGCCACAGGTCCGCAGTCCTGACCAATTCCATTTGACACTAATGTTACTCTACATGAGTAGAGTTCAATGAGGGTTGATATGGAATGTGACAGAGTAAATCAGAATTAGATTAAAAACAAAAGTTTAGAAACCGATGCTACACTGAAGAGCAAATGGGACTTGAAAGCCAAATTTCCCCTAACTGCCTTCAAGTCATTTTCCCTATTAGAGTGTTTGCCTGCCATCCCACTGCTGGCACAGGCACAATCCCACCAGAAAGAAGGGTGGAAGATCTATAGGAAACTTGGAGATGCTCCTCTATAGGTAGATAGAATACCTGTACACTTAATATACTGCAATTAACTTCTGGTCAGGTGTCTGCAGGCAACAAGCTGCCCCAAGCAGATACAAGAGGAGGGGGTGTGGAGCTGGGACAAGCACAAAAGACAGGTCCGGCAACAATGCCTGCTGTCAGCAGTTGAATTATTTTTATACAGGAATTTTTATCTTTATTGTACAAACAAGTACGTGTCTGTGCAGACATGTTAAGCAATCCACTTGTATGTAGAATAAGATTTTTTTTCCTTTCTTGCTACCAGTCACACAGCTCCAAGATCAGAAGAAATACATAGTCTTTGAAGCTGCTCAAATGTTTTAGTTAAAAGGACAGCAGTTGTTTTCAAAGATCCAAGAGTATCTTTATCAGAATTAAATTTTCCCTTATTGATTTTTCTCCTTAACATAACAAAAACATTACATGAGAAGGTTACGATTTATTATTAAAATTTCTCCAGCCTTTAAATCTGTCTTCACTCGCCAATGTTCACCTTTAAATGTAAAAGAATAATTTCTCTTTTTTTTAATCTTAGGTTGGAATGGAGTAGGAGAGTTCAACTCATGAGATTTAAATTTTAACATGGGTTAATCTATTGTTTTAACTGAGAACTCAAAAGACTGGGGAGAGGGTGCTAAAATGAGTAGAAAAAGACTCATTGTGAGCTCCCTAAAATGCAAATTTGTCACAAAATCATAAGATCCCCTGAGTAAAGAGAAATGTTTCCGGTTGTTTGGAGGCTCAAAGAAAAATTCCACATTTAACATGTGAAAGATGAGACATGGCATTGTGTGCCAACTCAGGTAAGAACCCAAGGTACACCTGATTTCCCTGAAAATTAACTGCAGTGGTTCTTATGCAGCTTGTCATGCACCATTACATATGAAGAAAATGAACCACTGTTGAACATCAGTGTAAATATCCTGATACTTAGTAGGAGGCTTGTTTTAAGAAAGTTCAAAGAAAAAAAGAAGGGGGTACATAATAAGCCCCACCTTTTTGAAAAGGAACCTTTGCAGGTTTCACAATAATTTCATTCTTCATTTTATTAGGATATTTTTTAAATCAGTGGGCTTACCCCTAGCTAAAACTGAGACCAAAGTATAGGTGGAACTATTTATCACTGATGCTAACCACCGTGAAGACACAAACAGGACTCACTGTGAGTGACCAAAGGTCCCCAGGTATCCCCTTCATCAACATGCTGGCTCCCTCTGGGAATTCCCTGGCAGGGCCCTTTCCATTCTGAATAACATGCTACCTACCCGATCTGGTAAAGGGTATGCCAGGCGCCTTCTCACCTCTTTTACAGGAAGTTTAAATCTGATCCTCTCACCTTTGGTGGATCTAATTTGTTGTTTAGCACTCTAAGAATGTGGTATTCCATTTATTTCTAAGGAGATCAAAAAGCAGAAAGGAGGGCAGAAGAGAAGGCAAGACCCAGCCTCGAGTGCGAGCCACCTGTCCAGGTAAGCTTTCCAGAGGCATTGCATCAGATCCCTCACATCTGTCTCCAGGGTGAGCAGAGATTAAACACTCCCATGCCCCATCTGCAAACTTCCCATTTGCCAGTTCTTGGCAGCTTATTTTTCCAAGTGTTTGGTTTCAGGAAGCGTGTGTATTTTTCTTTGTATGGTTTGTAGTTCTGACAGCTGTTGATTCTGTTAAGTGAACACATTATTAAAAAAAAAAAAAACTCTTTAAAACCTTAAGCAACAGTGGACTCAAAAATAATGATAAAATACTTTTAATGGAGTTCCAGTTGAGAATTTGTTTAAAAAATAAACAGTACAAATGAAGAATACGGGCATCCTTTAAGTCAGCGTGAGACTGAAACTAAACGGCCATGTGTGTCTGCATGTGTATGTATGTGTGTGTTTAATGGGGAAAGAGGGGTGTTGCAAATCACCGCAAATATTTACACTGTACTTTCTTTGTTCAAATCACATACTTTTAACAGGAAAAGCTGAAACTCTGACTATTTAAGATTTTAAATATTCAAACGCCTGTAATTAGCCATATGAAACAAATTATGGCACATTTCTTCATACCGGCACATGTAAAAAATTATGGTGGTAGATCGGGGGGTGGCAGAGTTAGGAAGACAAATCCAAGAGGAAAGGATGGTGTGTTCATTTTGCTATAGATCAAAGACAAACACGAGTGGAAACTCTGGCATATAGAGCATGTCTCACACACTGAGCTATCTAAGTTTATACAATTCCCTAGACTAAGCTGCATGTTAAGCTTGCTGTGTACAGCTTTATTATGGTGCGATGGTAGAAGCAGCATTAATATTCCAGCTCCGCATCTGACAGGACATTTACATGCGCCCATCTGAGCGGCACCTGAGAGCTCTGCCAAGGTGCAGTAAGTGTGCACCTATTGTAAAGGCAAATGAAGCTCACCTATTCCCTGCTGGGGTCAGAAGTGACCTCAGCACCCCCCACGCCTCAAATCCCTCCCTTGCCAACCTAACTCAATGCCATCACAGAATGACGAATGAGCTCAGAAATAGACCCCAAGTTACTAACCCTGCTAAGAACAGCAAAAGCCTTTGCTGAAATGTTTTAAAAATGCATAGGGAGTGCAGCTGGCCAGTAAAAAAGCAGGGAGACAAATTCCAGCAAACCCAATATGGAATACGTTACACTCTCAAACTGATTAGAGATACAGCCTGATGTTTACTGGCTTCAAATTGAGTTTGGCATCAAGCATACTGGCTTTAATAATGCTGGCATTTTCTTTATTATTATTTTAAATCTGCCTTTGGTTTCTAGGAGCACATGTGGAGAACTAATGCATTCTTATTCATCAGGTTACATTTCCTGGAAATGAAGTTTGTGACAGAAAATGACTCCAGTAGCAATAATATGATTCGTGCTCAAATTAATTAGGTCATTGTTGTAAAAACTACACGGCAAATTACAAAGGTAAATTTACTGATATTAGCCAGTGCTCTAGACCCTGGATGCAAAGGAGAAGATGAAGTATTTACCTGGGGAGGAAACAGGAACAGCGGAAAGACAGCTACTCTAACCAATTTCCTATTTGTCAAATAAAAACACTAGTTATCCAATAAATTATATAGTCTGAACATACTTTGTGAACTTTATTAATGTCTTCCAAATTGACACATAAAATTAAAACCTGCTTCATTTGAGATAATGTTAAAAGTGGGCACTAAGTTAAAAATCTTTTTTTTATAATCCTGTAATAACAACACTGCTGACATAACCATGACCCAAATGAAATCTGAACAAGCAGAAAGGTACTAAAGATCCTTGGTGATTAAATCTCTTGCTAAAAAAGTGGCAAGGTGCCAGGTTGGGTCCAGCTTGATGCTAAGTGCTTTTTATTGCACAAAGCTGGTACTACTGTATGTAAAAACAGACTTGGGCTTGGGATAAATTTTGTCAAATGATTTCTTTGTGCAATAAAGGGTGTGAACAGACCAACCAAAGTAGATTAAATTAACATCGAATGATGCAACTTCTGTGCATCTCCCTAGCTGCACTGCTTAGCTTCAATTTCATATTTTCTCCCAAAGGGAAGTCCAACTGTCTTCCTTTCACACTGGTCAGGGTGTGAAGCCACTATTCACCTAGGCCTCCTGATTAAACACTTTCATTAAGAAATCACAAAATTCTGGGGGTGGGGGGGGGAGAATGCTTCCCTATGATTTGCACATTTGTTATATTCTCTGATTTAATCCTCCCACATTAGCCAAACTACATTGAGGCTGCAGTGTGAAATTAATGATTTTCCAGGACTCTAAAATGTGCCATTAATATGCATCCAACTCGTTTCTTCCTCAAGCTTGAGGTTCCCTGTCCTGACATTGCCTGCTCGTTTCTACACCCAATTGCATTTTCCAGCCCATGGGCAGCTCCACAATTAAATGCCATATTCACTAGAAGAAAGGTGTGCAAAACAGATTCCAGATCCTTTAGAGTAAAAGGCACAACTTGCAACACAACAAGGAATGGGGAGACTTAAGAAATTATGGTACAGTGCTTTGGTGGCTTTTTCCCCCCAAGCTTTCATGGAATAAACAGAGAGAATAGAAGGGAAACTTTCCCCCTGCTCCTGTTCTTGAAATGAATACATATTTGTGTTTCCAATGAAAGGCCATTTTTACATTAACTGTCTGTAACAGCAGGAGACAGAAAAACTAACACAATCCCCACATCACACACAGGATGATCTTCATATCACGTGGACCTATTCTCGAAACTATGATTTATAAAAGACAACCAGGAAAATGCACAATGGATCTTTTCCATGGCATAGAATGGGTAATGTCTGAAAAATTTGGGGATTTGAAGAACCTTCCACATTTTAGATCTCTTTTTTTTTTCATTTTGGCCTCCCGAAGTAAATTTAGCAGCCATGAGGGCCACTGTGTTTAATTAAGCTTTCAAAAGTCCTCTGACAATGCCAACAATTGTAAGACACTTCTGCGGCTCAATCATGCAATCACTGTGACAGTTCTATTTACAATTTGTCTTAGAAAGAGTTTCTCTGACATTGTACTTTGACAAAACATCCAAGCTGCCAGTTCACAACCTTTCTGTGTCTTATTTACAAATACAGCTTGTATATAGGACTCCCAGTCTCCTAAACATGAATTTCTGGGTAGTGGCCTCACAAATACATAGGCGACCAAAGAAAATTTATTTATTAGGAAACATTATTCCCTATTTTCTGAATTCTGAAAGTAAAATATTCATCAGTATGCAGGCTGATGGGGGTGGGAACTACAGGGGATGTTGGTAGTTGTTCCTTTGGGCTGTCAGGCTAAAAATTCACTTCACCGAAGCCGATTAGCTTTTATTCAGAATCATACAAATAAAGAGAAATGAAAAATAAGTAGTCATAATAGCATACTATAATTTATAGTCTCATTTACAATTACACTATTAAGCATACAAACACATCCTCCAGTTCAACCTGAGCTAGGAAAGAATTAGGGTACAAAATAGAAACAACAAGTTGATTTTCTAAATTCTATAAAACATAATTATCTTAGACTCTTGGTTACCTTTAAATAAAATGCAAGTGTATTTGTTTTAAATTGGTATTTGTCTCACCACTACATAATTGTCTTGCATACCTTACACATTATTATTTAGCTGTGAAGCATACTGTCTAGGCAAAAATATTTTAATATTCTAATATGTCTATGTTCATGATTTTTTAAAGAAAACACTGCTGTAAAAAACTGTAAAGATTTTACTATAGTTAAAGGACTTGTCATATTTACTCTAATTCTGTCAAAAAGCAAGTAACTTTATGACAGTCAACCTTAAGTTAAATATTTCAGTGTACAAGAAATTAAAACTGCAAAACTGACATTGTGGACTTATTTTTAAATATTTTCCAAAAGAAGCAGCAGTTGCACATTCATTGATTTTCCATGATTATTTTCCCCATTATAAATGTGACCCCAAAAAATTCTTATTAAAATCGTGAACTGCGGGGCCCGGGAGATAGCATGGGGGTAAGGCATTTGCCTTTCATGCAAAAGGTCATCGGTTCGAATCCCTGTGCCCCATATGGTCCCCTGTGCCTGCCAGGAGCGACTTCTGAGCGAATAGCCAGGAGTAACCCCTGAGCGTGACCGGGTGTGGCCCAAAAACCAAAAAAAAAAAAAATCGTGAACTGCCCGCCAAAGGCCACTGATCTTTCATGGTGGATATCTGACATACAAAGCAATTGAGTGGGCTCCAGACAGTATTACCTGCTCATTTTCAGTCAAAATATTTCAAAGGTTTCATTGAATGAATCACATGGTACTTTGAATATATAAATAAAAATTTTAAAAACACCCTCATCCAGATAAATGTGATATGAACACTTGTACATGGGTGAAGAAATGGAACAGTTTGCCCAGGTAAAAATTAACCTTTCTGAAAAAAAAATACTCAGCTTAGAGAAGCCTCTGTAGAGTCAAGATGCATAACATTTTACTGACCATTTAAATAACTCTTCCTCATTCTCCTATTTGAAAACCTCAAATTTCAAACCTTATTTATCTCAGGAAGAAAATGTGTTACTGTTTCCTTCTTGCTCCCTGACTATAAAATGCACAGAACACACAAGACAACCCAAGTCCAACTTGCATCACTTTAATAAAGACTTTTGCTCACGGTGCATTTCAATAGCTACCTTTTATGTGGCTGCCAAACATATTCTTCTAGAGATTCATCAATGTATCCATCCCCTTCCTAATACAGAGCATGATTTCTCCTTTCTGTGACACAATTCAAATATCTACTGAAGGATAACTCCTATTATTTCCTTCCTCATCGTAGAAAGAAAAGTGAACTTGGAATTGTGATGACATGCTTGTGAGCTACAGGCTGGGAGAACAGTGCTGACTTTTAGAACTTCATTCCAGAAGCACTGAATAGGTCAGAGCATCTTTATGTGCATTGGTAGAATGTAAATTTCACCATAGGAAACTCTTATATTGGTGTGAATTATGAAAAAAAGTGTAACTCAAAGCGAGTTACTGGCTTCTCGCTTTGAGATGTGACCAGGCTACTTATGTTCCACCAATTCCAGGGTGGGAACAGGTGATTACACCCAATGAGAGGAATCAAGACTTTGTAAATTTTTCGTGCAGGAAAGGCTTGCCTCATCTGATCACAGCACCTGTGTATCCACTGAGTATTTTAGATGCCTCAGATAGCTTTCATCTCAAAGAAATTATTTGGTTACCACCTATAAAACATTTTAAAGTTGCTATTGTGTTTCGCTTTGGTTTCCCTGGGTCCTGATATTGTGCTAGTTTAAAAAAAATAACAACAATATAACCTTTATGACAACTGGAGTTGGGGAAAATATCTTTTCTTTCCCAACATAAATATGCAACATAGCAGTAAAAAGCCCTAACTATATGTAGGGCCTTCTCCCAGCTTTTACATTCGTCCACTAAGTACAGAGGCACAGAATTTTTGAGCCGGTTAATCTAAGACCAAATAACCTATTTGGGACTTCAGTAAGGAGTGTGGTTTTAATTCTTTCTTGACAGACACTGTGTTTTGTCTTTTAAACGAGCTGCTCGATATGTAAATACGATGTTACATCACGCAAGTGTTACTCCATATTTGGTGATTTAGAAAGGCTTTGGATCTCCGAAGACGACAAATCCCCCTTCCGCTTGCTCTTGCTTCATTAATCATGCCTTACACTTCTGTTCATTTTCCTTCCAGTCACAAGACAGCACATAGAAATGGTCACTGCCATCTCCTACTGGGAGGTGGGGGGGGGGGGACAAGATAAAATCTTAACCTACATGTCATAGAAGCTAAAGGTGGTAGATTCAAGGAAAAATATTTTGTAAATGCATCTTCCCTAGGAGCAGGTTGCTCACTTCACTAAAGCAAAAATATCCGAGTGCTATTGTAGGAAGCATTTTTAAAAAGAAAGAAGATGTCATGTTTGATTTTAATGATCAAATTCTGGAGGGAGAGAGCAGAAATAATATGATATTTAATCCCCTCCGGACCACCAGCCTACTGCAGTTAAACTCTGTGGTCAAACTAGGTCGAAGAGACAAGTTTCCAAGAGTCCAGTAATCAGAGGTCCTGTCCTTCTGAGAAGTGAACAAGCCTCTGTCTTTAGGGCAGGGGCAAGAGAAAAGAGATGCAGGAACAGGCCTGCCAGTTTCTGTTATCACAGAAGCTACACTCCTTCTGTGCAATGTGTTAAATTGCTGCTGTTTTCCTAAAAAAAAAGATGTTCTAAGGGCCACAATCTATGCTGCTGTTTATCATTGAGAGAAAGGGCTTAAGTCTCTCTGTTAGCCTTTAATTCCTTCTCCCCTGGGAAGCTGAGAAACCCACACACCTAGCTATTACCTCTCTGCTAAAATTAACAAAGGAAGGAGAGCTGTTGAAGAAGAGTGTAATTTTTTTTCCAAGAGAATTTTTACATTGTGTTAGAGCAGAAACAGGGAAAGACTGGACTGGACATTTGTAAGGGTGACATGTGGTTGTGTAAACCACAAACAAAATCAAGATACATCTGTCAAAACCACATCAGAGACAAGGGAGAGCACAGAGAAGCATTTATCATTTAGCCGAGGAGGCAGACTGCAGGGAGCAGCCGTTCCTGTCAAACCAACCTTTTGAAATTTCCAACATGCCCTTAAACTTTTCGAGTAAGCATGTCTGTGCGCTTCAGCAACTGCCCTCTCTACTCTGGCCTGGCCAGTCGAAAATGGCATCTTAAAGTCAAGGTCACGGTGTCATCCCACCACGGGCTGTGTTTAATTACAGCCCCATAAGGGCTGACAGCCAATATGGATCCAAGGCTAGCCCTGAAGCTCAGTTAACTCTTTCCACCCCTCCCAAATGCCCTGCCAGCCCAGCCCACCTCACAAAAGCCCAGGCAACTAACTCTATCACTCTGGAGGCCAGAGCAGGTATTCTGATTCAAACAAGTCACTAGTCCAACTACAGTGGCCTCTGCATGGCCACTTTGCCTCTGACTACTCACCAAGACTAGGAATGGGCAAAGAAAACTGGGTGAGCTGTGGTGAGTGTCAAGACTCAAAAAGGAGAAGAGAAGGAAAAGGACAGGAATACAAAAGCAGCAGTCGAGAGAGAAGGTTATCTGGTGTGTGTACCTGGTCCACCCACATCTGACTCAGTGAAGTGGAAAATATTTATTTATGTGTGTATTCTGGATATAGGTAAAAAGGAATGGTTATTTTAACATTACAGCGCTGTCACAGACAGTCACGGGAGAAATACAGAATCACTCCACCACTCTTTAGTGCTTGGCTACAGCGCCTCTAAAAATGAAAAGAAAACATGCAAACAGCTTTTCTCCTTGCTTCTCATTTACCTGCTATGTGTTCCTGTTTGGGGCAAATTCCTCTAGATGACGTTGATAAACAATCGTCATCCTCTGGCGTGACCTGGATGCCAACCTCCACGGGATTGGATGCTTTTTTCATCTCGATTGGTGAAGGGGAAGGTGGCTTATCCACAGCTTTTTCTAAGCAGAGGCTGCCATTGCATTGTTTCCGTTTGTGCTCGATAAAAATAAGAATGTCCCCCAATGGGAAGTTCATCTGGCACTGCCCACACGTGAGGAGGTCATGGTCCCCTTCTGGTGCTCCCAAAGGGCCGTGGTCTGGTTCATCATCTGTAAGAATGGCTTCAAGAGGTTCGGCTGTGGTTGGAGAAACAAAAGCATAATTATTAGAGTGCAGACAGGAGAGAAAGGGGGGATATACATACTCAACCCCAACCCAACCCAACCCACGTTATGCAGTCTTAGGCTCTTCCACCTAACACCCAAAAAATGTAAGCACCCACAATGTACAAAAATGTGAAGGCTATCAACAAGAAAGCAATTTTATCCACGCAACAAATCAGGATATATTTCAAGAAACTGTCTGATTTGCTCAACTCTAGGGAAAAAAAATACACACACATACACACAACACACACACCACACACACACACACACACACACACACACAGGTGTCTGCCTTGATACAGAGTCTGTGACTGTCAAATAGTTAACATGGATAACATAAAGAATGCTTAAATAATAACCTTCCAAAATGCCAAAAATATTAATTGAAACCGAATTTGTTTATTTTTTCCTTAGAGATTAAGTAGTCTATTGTGCCAAAGAATAAAAGGGTGAATAAACACACAGCCTTTGTATGTGAATGCATAGACTCCTAAGTATACTATACAGAGATACAGCTTCATAAATTAAAAAGCTACTATACACAGAAAATTTGCCACATTTTCACTACTGTAATAAGAAAACAAATGCATTCACCTGTGAAATGTATCTGAATAATAATCATAACACAGCATAATTCACACTGCCAAAAACCTTTCTGATCTCACTCTCAGCAGTGCCACAAAAATCAAAGAAATACCAAAGTCATTGGCAATTCTTCTCAGACACATTAGCTAAATGGGATACTTTTGAGTACTTAAGAAAATAAGCCAATTAGTCATTTTTTCATTCTGAAGAAAGGAATGTCTAAAATATTCTAAACATGTTTGCACTTGGTGGCCCCCATCACATAAAAATCAGAATGGTCAAGCAAACGCCACATTTCAGAACAAGGCTGAGAAGTCCTTTCTTTAGACTTGAAATACTTCTCTTAATGTTGTCAAAGTTGACTAATTTTCTGAATGAGCTCCAAAACGCTTCATTATGGGACTATTTCTGCACACATAATCACTAGCGGATGGTAGAACAAGGTAGATAGGTCTTTCATTCTGTTTCCCTTTCCTTTTTAAAAAAAAAAAAAAAAAAAAACACCTTGAACCAAAATACTCCAGCATCAATTTGAATAGCAACTATCATTTTTAACCTTCCAAAGGAGGAAAAGAGAGTTCGTCTCTGACTTCTGAAGCCTTATGCTTTAAAAAAAAAAATCACAAAACACAAAACACATCCAGGATGCTTCCAGTTAATAAAACTGAAGCAGAAAATGTACAAGTCTTAAACAGTTAATCAGTCTGACCTTCTTTAGCAAGCTGCCAATTTCACATTTAATGAACTTAAAGCCACAGAGAATCAAAAAATAGATTTTAATTTGAGTGTAGAATATTGGAACAGATTTTGATAAAGTGCAAAAATCCAGTGAACTCAGGTTAAATTTATTTCAACCCTACCCAGGCTGCATATTGAGGGGGAAGATCTGGAGTAACTCCCAGATGTGCTGGGTGAAATAATATTGAGAGGGCCCAGCCTCGCTGCACCTGTGCTCAAGTAGGACATGTCATGATTTCTAGCCTCTGGTACTCCTCCCAATTTAATGTAAGGTCACCATAAGAATATGAAGGTTATAGTCTTACTCATAAAGGCAGCAAGGTAAGCACTTTGCCCAACATACTGATCGAAAAGAAATACAAAATACACAGGCAGACTTTTCAAATATGGAGATAAACGGAAGTGCTTGTGCATTGTATCTGTCATTTTTTTCTCCTACATTTGCTTTCATTTTGACCAAGGAAGGAACTGAGTAGAAGTCATTCTCCATAATAATTATACTCGGGATTTTATACACACTGACACACATATCTCTTTATTGTCCAGCATTCACTACAAGTTGTGAGATTTCTAGCTTGTGGACTCAGGAAAATTTAATTTTACTAATGTCAGTACTACATTGAACCTTTGTGGGGGAAATACATGTTTAATGCCACTGTTAAGATTGGTTTCTTATTCCTAAGGCCTAACACCTTAGTTAAAATGGAAATATTATTTGGGAGCAAAAGGAAATATTCTCCTAGGTATCAAACAGTTAGAGATAATGCAGTGCAAAACAGACTTGGTTAAAGTCTCCTAAATGTAGTGACTGAACTGACTTACAATCAAAACCAGGAAATGAAGTGGTAATTCAGAGGTTGCTGATTACAGCTCCACATTTCACCTAATTAATTTTATAGGAGGCAAAGTTCTTGAAAATAACAAGATGATCAAATGTACAGATATAAAACCTGTAACCTCAACATTTTCTATGCTCTTAACGTAAATTATTGCTAATTAACAAGAATTATATCCTAATGTATGAAATACGTTGAACATCGGGCTCCTTGCAAAACATTTGGCTAGAGATGCTCAGAGAAATACCAAAGTGTTCTTATGATTGCTGCTGTATTATTAAAAATCAGAGGAAATGGGGCACAAAGAAAATATGAAAATACAATTCTCTTGGTGTAGTCTAATTTGCATTGACATCTTTTCTCAGTGGCAATCAACATTTCCTTTCTGGGCATCTGATAATTTCTCTGTATTTTAATGCAAATTCCTCTTTCCCTAAAAACATTCCTAACCTCAGCCATTTTACACCCCCCTCTCCCTCATTTCAACTCTCTCCTCCTTCACCCCCACAATGCCATCGTTTCTAAACTCCAGCCTAAGCTCCAGCTACAAAGCTGGGAGTCCAGAATTGAAGTGGAAGGGAGTAGGCAAATAACTGTAATAATTAGCCGCGCATTTTCTGTAAGGGGAGAAAGAAATGGAAATAAAATGGCCCAGAG
>PVKC010021764.1:0-17996 GCA_004027635.1 Crocidura indochinensis
TGGCAAAATGGGTCAAACAGATAAATCCAAACTCCTGCTGCCTATAAGAAACACATCTGAATAGTCAGAACAAACATAGACTCAAAATCAAAGGCTGGAGGAAAACTGTCCAAGCAAACAACACCCTAAAAAAACGGGGGTGGCCATATTAATTTCTGATGACACCAACTTTGTACTCAGAAAAGTGGTAAGGGACAAAAATGGACACTATGTCTAATCAAGGTATATGTGCAACAGGAAGAAATCAGACTATTACACATACCTACACCCAATGAGAGACCAACAAATTATCTGATACAATTACTGACGAATCTGAAAGAAGAAATAAACAATAAAATAATAATTGTGGGAGACCTCAACATGGCCCTATCAACACTTGATAGGTCAACCAAACTGAAACCCAACAAAAACATACTAGCCCTGAAAAGAGTAATGGAAGAAAGAGGACTAGTAGATATATATAGGACACTCCATCCCAAAAAACCTGGATACACATTCTTCTCCAAGGTACATGGGTCATTCTCCAGGATAGACTGACTACATGCTGACACATAAAACATACCTCCATGAAATCAAGAAGATAGAAATCTCGCAGGCTACCTTTGCTGACCATAAGGCTCTGAAATTAGATGTGAACTACAAAGTCACACAGAAGAATCACTTTAACAATTGGAAATTAAACACCCTACTACTGAACAACCAGTGGGTCCGAGATGAAATCAAAAAGGTAATCAAAACTTTCCTTGAAACAAATGATAATGAAGACACAAACTGCCAGAATCTATGGGACACCGCAAAAGTGGTCCTGAGAGGAAAATTTATAGCTCTACAAGCACACATCAGGAAGGAAGAAGGGGCATACCTTAATAACTTAATGACACAGCTCAAAAAATGAGAAAATGACCAACAAAAGGAACCAAAAATAGGGAGACAGAAGGAAATAACAAAGCTGAAAGCAGAAATCAATGAAGTGGAAAACCGAAGAACAATTCGAAAGATCAACGAAAGCAGAAGTTGGTTCTTTGAAAAAATAAACAAGATTGATAGGCCACTGGCAAAACTCACAAAGAAAGAGAGAGAAAAAATCTGATGACCCGTATTAAAAATGAAAAGGGGGAGATCACGACAGATATTGCAGAGATCCAAAGGGTAATCAGAGACTACTTTGAGAAACTTTATGCTGTATCCAGGTTTTTTGGGATGGAGTGCCCTATATATATCTACTAGTCCTCTGTCTTCCATTACTCTTTTCAGGGCTAGTATGTTTTTGTTGGGTTTCAGTCTGGTTGACCTATCAAATGTTGATAGGGCCGTGTTGAGGTCTCCCACAATTATTGTTTTATTATTGATTTCTTCTTTCAGATTCGTCAGTAATTGTAATCAGATCATAACTAAACATGAGAACCTAGAAGAAATGGAAAAATTCTTGGACACTATAACCTTCCACAATTAAGTAAGGAGGATGTAGAATATCTTAACACCCCCGTCACCACTGAGGAAATTGAAACTGCAATCAAACATTTGCCCAAAAAGAAAAGCCCAGGTTCAGATGTATTTCCTAATGAATTTTTTTCAAATCTTTCAAGAGGAGCTACTACCAGTTCTAGCCAGGCTCTTCCATGAAATTGAAAAAAACGGGAAAACTCCCAAACAGCTTCTATGAAGCAAATGACACCTTGATACCAAAACTGGACAGAGATGCTGCCAAAAAATAAAATTACAGACCAATATCCCTGATGAACGCTGATGCAAAGATCTTCAACAAAATCCTGGCAAATACGATCCAATGCATCATCAAGAAGATCATACACTATGATCAAGTAGGTTTCATCCCAGGAATGCAAGGATGGTATAACATCCGTAAATCTATCAACGTAATACACAGCATCAACCAGAAGAAAAATAAAAATCACATGATCATATCAATAGACACAGAAAAAGCATTTGATAAGGTCCAACACCCATTCTTGATCAAAACTCTCAGCAAGATGGGAGTGGAAGGAATCTAAATCTAGTTGAAGCCATCTACCACAAGCCAATGGCAAATATTATCCTCAATGGAGAAAAACTAAAAGCCTTTCCTCTAAATTCTGGTACAAGACAAGGCTGTCTGCTCTCACCACTCCTCTTAAACATAGTACTGGAAGTTCTTGCTATAGCGATCAGGCAAGAAAAAGATATCAAGGGAATCCAGATAGAAAAGAAAGAAGTCAAGCTCTCACTGTTTGCAGATGACATGATACTCTACTTAGAAAACCCTAAAGACTCTACCAAAAAACTTTTAGAAACAATAGACTCATATAGCAGGGTGGCAGGCTACAAAATTAACACACAGAAATCAATGGCCTTTTTATACACCAATAATGATAGGGAAGAGACGGAAGTCAAGAAGGCAGTCCCATTCAAAATAGTGCCACACAAACTCAAATATCTTGGAGTCAACTTTACCAGAGATGTGAAGGACTTATACAAAGAAAACTATAAAGCCCTGTTCCAAGAATTAAGAGAGGAGGACACACGGAAATGGAAACACATACCCTGCTTATGGATTGGCAGGATTAACATCATTAAAATGGCAATACTCACCAAAGCATTATACAGATTTAATGCTATCCCCTTAAAAATACCCATGAAATTCTTCAAAGAAGTGGATCAAACACTTATGAAGTTCATCTGGAACAATAAACACCCTCGAATAGCTAAAGAGCTCTTAGGGGAAAGGAAAATGAGAGGCATTACTCTCCCCAACTTTAAACTGTACTACAAAGCAATAGTTATCAAAACCGCATGGTATTGGAATAAAAACAGACCCTCAGATCAGTGGAATAGGCTTGAGTTCTCAGACATTATCCCCCAGACATACAAGTACCTAATTTTTGACAAAGGAGCAAGAAATCCTAAGTGGAGCAGGGAGGGCCTCTTCAAGAGGTGGTGCTGGCGTTACTGGTTAGCCACTTGCAAAAAAGTGAACATAGACCCCCAGTTAACATCATGTATGAAGGTAAAATCCAAATGGATTAAAGACCTTGATATCAGATCTGATACCATAAGGAATATAGAACAACACGTCGGTAAAACACTCCATGACATTGAAACTAAAGGCATCTTCAAGGAGGAAACAGCACTTTCCAAACAAGTAAAAGCAGAGATCAACAGATGGGAATACATTAAACTGAGAAGCTTCTGCACCTCCAAAGAAATAGTGCCCAGAATACAGAGTCACCCACCGAGTGGGAGAAAGTATTCACCCAACACCCATCAGACAAGAGGCTAATATCCAAAATATACAGGGCACTGACAAAGCTTTACAAGAAAAAGACATCTAACCCCATCAAAAAATGGGGAGAAGAAAGGAACAGACATTTTGATAAAAAAGAAATACAAATGGCCAAAAGGCACATGAAAAAATGCTCCTCATCACTAATCATCAGGGAGATGCAAATCAAAACAACGATGAGATACCATCTCACACCACAGAGATTGGCACACATCACAAAGAATGAGAATAATCAGTGCTGGCGGGGATGTGGAGAGAAAGGAACTCTTATCCACTGCTCATGGGAATGCCATCTAGTCCAACCTCTATGGAAAGCGATATGGAGATTTCTCCAAAATCTGGAAATTGAGCTCCCATTCGACCCAGCTATTTCACTCCTAGGGATATACCCTAAGAACAAAAAATTCAATACAAGAACTTCCTTCCTCACACCTATATTTATCGCAGCACTATTCACAATAGCCAGGCTCTGGAAACAACCAAGATGCCCTTCAACAGACGAATGGCTAAAGAAACTGTGGTACATATACACAATGGAATATTATGCAGCTGTCAGGAGAGATGAAGTCATGAAGTTTTCTTATACATGGATGTACGTGGAATCTACCATGCTGAGTGAAATAAGTGAGAGGGAGAGGGAGAGAGATGCAGAATAGACTCACTCATCTATGGATTTTAAAGAAAATAAAAGTCATTTTAGCAACAATCAACAGAGACAATGAGAGGAGAGCTGGAACTTCCAGCTCACTTCATGAAGCTCACCACAAAGAGTGGTGAGTGCAGATATAGAAATAACTACATAGAGATCTACCATAAGCATGTGAATGAATGAGGGAACTGGAAAGCCTGTCTAGTGTACAGGTGGGGCTGGGTGGGAGGGAGGGAGACTCGGGACAGTGGTGGTGGGAATGTTGCACTGGTGAAGGGGGTGTTCTTTACATGACCGAAACCTAATCACAATCATATATGTAATCAAAATGTTTAAATAAAAAAAAGACAAAAATCTTTTTTTTCTTTTTTTTTATACCCAAATTCGTGAAGCGTTCCATATTTAAAAAAAAAAAAGATAAAAATAAAATAAGAATAGAAAAAAAAAAGACTTGATCCTGTGTGCCTGTGTGTCGCTTCACCCCAGAAGGCCTCTCCTTCCATGGAGTTGAGTTGACCCCCCCAGAAAGGTGGCCGCACATATCATTTAGCCAATGAATACCACCACTTGTTGGGTCTTCAGAGCTACCATCTTCATTCTCTAAGCATGGTGGAGTCCTGCATTGTTTCACAACTATTTCCCATTGTTTACCATTTACACTGGTATTTTCTATATTGCGTTGGACCCATTTCTATATTGTGTTGGACCCTAAGATAAATGCAAGGCTACAAAACAGAGCAGAGCAATCACACTCATCTAGTTTTCGTTCCTTTGGGCAGGGCCACACTCACCTGTGTGGCAGGTTCATGATGTGATCGCTTGCAGTGCTGGTTTTATTCCTTTGGTTGGGGCCTGCTCACTGGCTGGTATCATTCTTCACAGGCATTCCTATAAATAATGATGGGGAAAGGAAATATAAAAATAAAAATTTATAAATTTTATAAGCTTATTACCCTATGCTCTGCATCTGGGAGCACTCAAAGTGATACACTAATTTGTCTGGTAAGGTTGATCAACAGAAGCAGATTTCTCCCCTGCACATTAGTAAAACCTATTTCCCTGAAGTCTCATGCAATAGAACTCCTTCCATTATTTTTGTTGTATTTTAATAAATTATATCTTTATTTAAACACAGTGATTACAAACATGATTGTAGTTGTGTTACAGTCATAAAAAGAACACCTCCCCTTCACCATTTTCTCAAAATAGTCTCTGATTACCCTTTGAATCTCTGCAGTATCAGTAGTGATCTAAATCCCTTGTTCATTTTTAATCTGGTTTATTAGGTTTCTCTTTCCATTTCTTTGTGAGTTCTGCTAGTGGTTTATCAATCTTGTTTATTTTTACAAAGAACCAACTTTTGCTCTTGTTGACTTTTGGATTGTTTTATTGATTTCCATTTCATTTTCCTTTTTTTCTTTTGTTTTGTTTTGTTTTTGTTTTTTGGACCACACCCAGTGACCTGTTTGTCCTGGGTCTGCCACATGCAAGGCAAATGCTCTAACACTGTGCTATCTCTCCAATCCCCTTGCGTTAATATGTTTGAATATTTTTGTCTTAGAGTTCACATACTAAGTCAATCTGTTTTACATAGAAAAGGAATTTGAACAATTAAGTTCAAGATATTGCCAACAAGACTGAAAATTAGGTTTGAAGTTTCTGTAGTCAGGAATAACCACAGAGTAGGTTCAAAATTATTCTCATTGATATGTCAATACAGGGACAAGAAGCAGAGTGAGATTAAAAAGAATAGCCACAGAGAGAAATTCCTGAAAATTAACCCAAGCTATGCACTGAGAATATACCATAGATAATTATTTCTAACATTCTGCTTTTCCCCAGTGCCCTCTCATATTGCAATGCAAATTATTAATGCCCAATGAAAAGTACTCATCCTTTCCACTAGCGAAGAGAATATATAAAGAAGATTTGTCACACTTCCTGCTGGTTCTAGTTATGGATGCCCCATGACACCAGTCTTCCTGACCTTTCTTTTCCTTTCTCAAATAAAATTTCTACTGAATATAGCCATCTTGTCTTCAATCCTCTGCTTTAATCATTGTCTTTGGAGAATAACATAAGCAAGATCAAAACTAAAACCTAAAAAAAAATTTTTTTACCTCCACCATTGGGCACAAACAACAGACTTGGGAATGCTAGTACCCCTGACTATACAATTAACTTTTGTTGTGGGGAAAGACAGCACTTGGAACCTCTGGATTTTTATACCTAGTTTTGGCCCTATACCATCTCTATAGTTTGTGCAAAGGCAAGTGTTCAACTTAAAGTCTGTGGTACTTTCCTTGATGGCTTTGAAATGCATACACCAAAATTTTATCAAGAAATAATCAATGTCATTTAAGATGGTGAGAACCCACAGCTAAGAAAGAACTCTTAATCATTTGGGAAATAAAAGCAACCGAAATGTCTTCTAACCTGTTAGATAAACCAATAATGCTGTATCCAAGTTAAAGAGTTCTCATCAATAAAAGGAAACCAGGGGCTAATATATGAAATAAAAAGGATAAAGATTAAGTGTTAATTATGCTAAGTAAAAAGAAGATAAACTAAAAGGCCGCATACTGAATGGTTCTATTTATATGCTATTATAAATCAGTTAAAATGACAGGGCAAAAATCCCAAACAATGGTTATCAAAAGAGACTCTGGAGGGAGATTGAGAATGAAAAGCCTTAAGAAAATAATTCAGGACAATGGACCTAACATCTAATTTCTTTTTTTTTTTGAAACCATTGTTTCAAAATCTATAAAATACTTCATAGTTGGGTTTCAGATATGCAATTAATTAGGGCCAATTCCAACACCAGTGTTGACTTTTCTCCACCAATATTCCTTAAGTGAATCCCATTTGATACCCTCTACTCCCATCCTGCCAGTATTACAGGACCATTTTAAGTTTAGATTTTTGAAGTTTGGGTTTCTTGATTACATTGTTGTTGCCATTGGCTGAGATATTTAGCTATGTCCTTTTTTAATGCCACATTGCATGTGAGACTGCTTGACACCTGGCCCTCATTCTTTAATATTTTTTCCTCTTTCACTTAATTTCTTTCCTTCTCCTTGCTATACTCTGGGTCCAAGACTGTTTGAGACAATTCCCACTTAAGCCATTGCATTTCTTATCAGTAATTCTAAATACCACATATAAGTAATACCATTCTATATCCTTCTTCTAGCTACTTCATATAATATTGCATATATGTACCACATCTTCAATATCCACTTGTTTGTTATTGCATATCTAGGTTAATTCCAAGTCTTATCTCTCATACTAAATGCTGCTATAGATAGTGGTGTGCATAAATCCTTTTGAATGAATGTTTATCTGTCCTGGGGATTTATACCAAAAAATGGGACTTCTGGGTCATATGGCAGCTCAATTTTTAGTTTACTGAGAACCCTCTATACTGTTTTCCATAGGGGTTGAATCAGGCAGAATTCCCACCAGAAGTGGATTAGAGTTCCTTTCTCACCACATCCCCAACAACACTGTTCCCCTTATTTTTGATATGTGCCATATATGATATGGTGTAAGATGATAATACATTGTTGGTTTGATTTATATTTCCCTAATGATAAGTGATGATGAACATTTTTCTTGTGCCTCTTGGCCATCTGTTGGTTTTCCTAGAGAAGTATTTGTTAAGTTCCTCTCCTCATTTTTTGTGTGAGTTTTAGGCTTTGTGAGTACTTTGTATATCCTAGATATCAAACCTTTATACAATGTGTTAAATGCAAAAATTTTCTCCTACTCAGTTAGCTGTCTTCTGGTTTTTGCCTATGTTTCTTTTGCCAAACATATTAGTTGGATGTAATTATGGTAATAACACATTTGTGTACATGTCAAAATTATACAATTAACTCTATATAAATGATCATTTAAAATTTTTATAGTTATGCATATTATATCTCAAACACTCTGAATTTAAAAAAAAAACAGGAAAGTAATGGTACTCTTTTAGATTGAGATATACTAAACAGACATAACTGCCAGTTGCTATACACGGACCTTGACTGGATCTGGACTCTGAAGGGAAATCACTACTAAGTACATGGTTGACAATTTGGAGAATTTGAACTTGTATATATATATATATATATATATATATATACATATATATACATATATATGTATGTATATATACATATGTATATATATGTATGTATGTATATATACATATATATTTTTTTAACTAATGGATTTGTTTCCTTCTGATGGTTTTTGTAGCTGTATAGAAACAGGCCCTGCTCTTGAGAGATACATGTTAGATGAGAGATCACCAGTGATGTCTGCAAGCTTCTTTCAGATACTTTTAGCAAAAAAATGTATTGGTGTAGATCTAGGAATAAAGATATATATTAAGTTTAATAATTGCAGTGAGTTTTATTCGCTGGCTATCACATGGGTTTCCAGGCCCCAAATCAGGCAGCTCAATCACAGTTCTTCCAAGCATTTTAAATAGGGGAGCACATCTATAGCAGATGAGCAAATAGATCAGCAGTTATCTACATCAGATTATTGTAACAATCACGCCTTCCTCCTGTTGTTGCTCAGGAAAGACTTCAGCCCAACAGGAATTGTTCTGTAAAGGGTTTGATAGGACAAAACATGGTACAGGGTCTGTGTTTTACAACAATACTGTTCAGAAAGTCCAGTCATCCCTCAATACAACTGCCAATATCACAATATCACTCCAACTTTCCACAATAACGCTCCACTAATAACTTTCCACAATAACTTTCCACCCCCACAGTATTCTAGTAAGGGTTCTTACGTGCCAAAGGCAACTGCTTCTCCATTTGACACAGAAGTTTTTAATTGAGAAGACGGTTTCTGTGAAAGTGACAGACCTCTTGTTTAGGGGGTCGAACTCTAAGAATTCCTGTCTTACTATAAATGAAAAGACTTTGTGGGTCTGGAATTGTGTCCATATACAGAGCCGAACTGCTGATTAAATTTCTGGTGATTCATATCTGAAGGGCCGCAGCTTTGGAAGGGCTGCACAGAAAATTTGGGAATGGCCAATATCCTTTATAGGTCCTGGATCCAGATTAGCTGATTTAATCTGGTTCAGTTGGGCTGTAAGCAGGCAGCAAATCCTTTATTTTAAAAGTGGATTGGCACTCCAATAACAAATATGAAAACAAGAGACTTGGGGTCGGAGAGATAGCGTGGAGTAAGGTGTTTGCCTCTCATGCAGGTCATTGATTCGAATCCCAGCATCCCATATGGTCCCCCGAGCCTGTCAGGAGTGATTTCTGAGCCTGGAGCCAGGAGTAACCCCTGAGCTCAAGAAAATTATAAAAAATTAAAAAGAAAACAAGAGACTCAAACTTTAACAATATAAACTTAAAATATGCTTCTTATACTAGCACAGTGGTCGGCAACCTGTGGCTCCTGAGCCACATGTGGCTCTTTACACTTTTAATTTGGTTCTTTACACTTTTAATTTGGCTGCTCTTCCGGGCAGCTGCTCCAGGAGTCAGGACTCTGCTCCTAGCCTCTGTCAGTGCACGCCCTGTGGGGCTCTCAAAATAAATTTCAATCGTGGTTTTGGCGAGATTTGGTTCAGTTGAAAAAAAAAGGTTGCCTACCACTGTAACTAGCAATATGGGGTAAGGGAGGTGGTTTGGGATGCACTTGGGGAACACTGGTGGAGAGAGGTTAGACACTGGTCCTGGAATTGGCCCTGATTGAAATCAAACCATGAAAGACATTGTAATTCACAATTGTTTTGATCATATAAATTTTTTTTTTTTTGGTTTTTGGGTCACACCCAGTGACGCTCAGGGGTTATCAGAAGTCGCTCCTGGCAGGCACGGTGGACCATATGGGAACCGGGGGATCGAACCATGGTCCGTCCAAGGCTAGCGCGGTAAGGCATGCACCTTACCTGCAGCGCCACCGCCAGGCCCCCATCATATAAAATTTTTAAGAAAAGAAAATCACTTTTCTTTGTTTGTTTTTCATTAACTGGATTTTGATATGCACGTTCAACTAAATCTTGCCCTTGAAGATTTTGAGGCATTCCTGTATTATGCTTAATTTGTCACTCATAAAGAAAGATTGAAGTTTTGTTTTTTTTTTTAATCGCTTCTCGGCCTTTTGGCTAAGATCAAGTGTAGTATCTGTTCTTATCAGTTTAATATCTGATACGTCCTCTATCTGAGGACAATATATTAAATGGATTTTTGGTACTAGGAACTGGAAGAGGAGCTTGCTCCGTCCATTCCACGCATCAACCCGGTATTGCAGTCCCTCCGGGAACAGTGCACAAAAAGAAAAAGAAAAAAAAGAAGAAAGATTGAAAAGTTTTGCTGGTGTAAGCTGGTCCATTAACAAAAGGATTACAGGTTTTTATGATTTAAGGCCCCTGAGTTTGTGGAATCTGAATATGCCTTTTGCCTAATTTGTTGGCCTTTGGTGGTTGTTGGGACAATTTCGTGTCCAGTAATTCCCACCATTGCATAGTGAGCATGGCTCAAGTGGTGGTCTCTAGAGGGTAAGTCTAGGTATAATGGCCAAATATTCCTCAATTATAACACCTAACCCAGGTTTCTAGAGGCTTGGAGATGCCCTCTCCCTACGTTTTTCCATGACCCTACAGAGTGATAATCTCTTGCCCAAGTAATTATCTTTGCCACATTTACGACAAGGTCCAGATTACCACACCACACATAAGACACCTC
Organism: Crocidura indochinensis; assembly: GCA_004027635.1. Lineage (NCBI taxonomy): Eukaryota > Metazoa > Chordata > Mammalia > Eulipotyphla > Soricidae > Crocidura > Crocidura indochinensis. The sequence goes on from PVKC010021764.1 coordinate 10,637, forward strand.
ATTTAAGAGGAATTCAGCAGACTCACCAGATGTATCTACAAATTTTCCTGGAGTAAAGAGCTGATAATTCTCCAAGAAATATTTGCCCAACAGATCCATTTGTGGATTTCCCCTATGTGGATTACTGGCAATATTTCTAAAATTCATGCAATGACACTGACATTACATTTCTTTCATATTATCTGGCATATCTAGCCCTTGTAAAATCACAAGTCGAAATAAGGCCTCAGTCAAACTCCTTTGCTAGAGAAATTCCAACAAGATTACAAAGAAATAATTTACATCTTAAAAGCAAGTCAGTCAACTTAACTTGCAAAACCTGCCTTTCTGTTTTCAGCTTCTAGTAGTAAACAGTTTCTACCTTCACTGCTAGCTGCCATCCAGGCCCAGGCCCCAAATTGCAGCAAAACAAGTTCTTTATATTTGTTATAAGATCCTCCTTTCTAACCCAGCTACACCCCTTCTCTTTATTATGCTACTTTTTCATTTCTAGCTCAGAACATCTTAGTAAAATTCTTCTCACCGGAGATGCCTAGTTTGATATGTATATTTTAGCAGGGATTGCTGTAAATATTTCTATTTTCCTATGACTTCCACCATTTGTCAATGTGGAAATTCCTTTCATGCCCAAGACTGTTTTTGCCATGTATATATATATATATATATATATATATATATATATATATATATAATATATATATATATTACCAATATGGAAGATTAAACTCTTCTCACATCTGCCAGAAGAGGAGAGTCCCTATACAATACTTGTGTGTGGTTATCATATTTTGCCATCCATGCAACGCACTCTCCCTGAAGTGAATTCATTGAAATCCCACTGGTGCTGTAGGACAGATGCTGCCTGCATCTGGTGTTCTTGAAAATGCACTCTTAAGGGGAGGGGGGCACAAAATGCCTATGCTTATAACCTGATCCATAAACCTACTTCTGGATAAAGTATGCCTCAAGAGCATTCACATGTGCCTTCACATGGTGATACCTCAAGAGCGTTCACATGGTGGGAAATGGAATCCAAGTTTCAGAAAGCCTTTCCGTAATCTGTTATATCTTATCTCTAATTGGCTGCAGCATTGATGGACAGTAATTACATTTACATTCTCAAAGTCGAGTTGTCTAATGAGATATTCCTGGATTTCTTTTCCTTTCACCTGTCTTTGGACTGCCTCAGTCAGTTTCCCAATGAATTGGTCAAAAGGCTCTGTAACCCCCTGAAAGATTTTTGTAAAACTGCGCTTGCACTTTGCATCTGAATCTATTTTTTCCATGCAGTCAATATAAATTCTTGAACATAAGTTGAAACAGTATGAGGTAGAGTAACCTACTTTGCAGTTTTTTCTTTTTTTTTTTAACTACCCCTCTTTCAGTAACATGCTTAGAGTACTTTGGTTTCCTGACAACTTCCTACCAGATCTGCCCAGCTAATTTGTAATTTGGCTTTAGCATTATCACTGTACCACATTTTCCATTGTAAATATTGTGATTGACTCGGGCATACTCTGGCCACAGTCTGGAAATCTTGTAGGGTCCAAAGTGCATTCTTACTCCATACTGGCAGATACTGATAGATATAATAAGGAGCCATGTGCTACTAAATTGCACAAATTTCTTTTGTTTTGATATTGTATAGCTGTTTTTTTTATTTATTTTATATTTTTTAATTTTTTTAAACAAACTTTTTAAAGCTGTCCAATGAACTAAGGCTTAGCCTTTAATAAAGAGACAGTTCACAGTGGCCTGATCTGCTAGGTCCTGACCTCTCCCTATCTTCGTCAGTGTCCTCAGACTCCAAGTATGGATATTGACTAATGGGCTCATAGTTTGTGCTAGTGTGAGAGTCAAGCCTGGGGATTTAGGTCTTTTCCAGATGTTACTAGTCATGCCAACTGTGTTGTCTGGTTCTGTTTTGGCCTGAGAACTGGCTCTAGTTTCAACAGGGTAAACTGCCATCTCCTGTGTTGGCACTGGCTCCTTGGGATTCACCTGAGTACCATCTTCTCTTAAATTAAATTAAATATAGATCTAATTTAGATGGTTTAGGATAAAGTATATTTGCTGTGAGAGTGGCTTTTGTCCTAAGGTTATGCCTGGAACCTGCTATCAGAGGGGTGGGTTTGTGAACAGCTGAAAGGGTAACATTATTCAGCAAACCACGAATAATTTTGTTGTTCCTTCCTAACATGCTTTGGAGGTAAATGTTCCAGCAGATTAATAATTCTGTCAGTGCATAAACCAACATCCTGTACATTAAATATTATTCTGCCATTAAACTACCAGGACATAAATAAATATTTCAAGAACAGCAGAACTAAGGCCTTGACATGAAGGTAACACACCCTATATCCACAAGGTCACCATCCCAAATAGCCAGTTTCACATTGCATCCTTGTTCAGGACCCAAATCTAACAATCACGCCTTGTCACTCAGGAATGACTCCAGTCAAACAGAGGGTTTCCTATAAAGGTTTTTATAGGACAAAACAGGTAGGAAGAGGGGGCAGGGTCTTATAGAATTTCTGTTCAGAAAGTCCAGCTATCCCTCAGTATAACCACCAATATCATTTCAACCAATAACTCTTCACCAATAACTCTCCACAATAACTCTCCACTAAAAACTCTCTACAATAACTCTCCACTCTCACAGTATTCCAGTAAGGATTCTTATGTGCCCAGGGCAACTGCTTCTCAATTTGACACAGAATTTTTAATTAAGAGGACCCTTTGTTCTTAAAGTGGCAGATCCCTTTTTGAGTTCAAACTCCAGGAAATTATAATTGTCACAGTGTAGTGGGGAATATGGTTACAGTTTTTAGTTATTAATCAGAAAATCTTATCTTTAATCTTGATTGATATTTACTTGGTGTTACAGTTTTAACTTGGGATTGAGGTGTTGATCACTGGTCACAATTACAGGACATCTTAAGAATTATTTATGGAGATATTTAAACAGAAATTATTTTATTTAAAGGAGGGGTCTCAAACTCAATTTACCTGGGGGCCACAGGAGGCAAAGTCAGGGTGATCCTTGAGTGCAAAGTCAGCAGTAAGCCTTGAACATTGTGGGGTGTGACCCAAACAACTAAAACAAAACAAAACAAAAAAAGATTCCTCTAGGGCAGGGCCACAAAATGTTGTACGGAGGGCCGTTTGTGGCCCACAGGCCACGAGTTTGAGACCCCTGATTTAAAGACTATGAATTACATAGTTGACATAGTTGATCATAATACATTTGTTTCCAGATAAGTGGGAGAAAAAATATTTAAAAGAAAAGAAAGGAAAATAAGAAGAAATAAAAGAATATATCAGGAAGAAAACTTGTGAAAGTTGTTGTATTTTGTAATGAGGTCATTAAGTTATTGTCATAAGCTTAAAGTTTGATAAACTCTTGTTGCTATTTTACCAGTAATTAGTTCTTGCTAGTTATTTTCTTTGTTTTTGAATATTAGATAGCTTCAGTTACACGCTGGCTTCCAAATTAGTGGATGACAATAATAAAAATATTAAAGTTATAGCACACTGACTCCAAAAAAAATAATAGAAATATCAACCCAAATATCTGCCTACTTGGAGTTTTGATCATATTGATGTCTTTCCAGAGAGGCCTAAATGAGTGATGAAGATGGATCATTGGCAAAGTGGTGATTGTGGGTGATGGATATAGAGGCATGACCTTGAGAAGTTGGGGACTTATGTTGCCCTTTCCTCCCAATATTTCCATCTTCAACTGTGTAGCCAGTATATCCATAATTTTTCAGAATCCAGATTGTTAACCATTACACAATAGAGTCCAGGATCAAATCCATAATTTTTCATGGTTTTATTAACATCACTCTTAAAAACAGTGAGTTTATGAAGCTGGCTGAATGCAGACATGGCAATTGTGTTTCCTATTTTATGGAGATTGTTTTAAGAAAAACAAACAGCAAAATGGTGGTCTAGGGATAAGATGGTTGTCCTGTAACCTACTACACCTATGAGTGAAAGAGATTTCAAATTTGTCAAGACTTCTCAGCCATAACCCATGCCTCCCGACTCATCTTCCTGCTAGCTGCTCTGCTTTACTAACCCATACCATTCTCCTATCACAATTTCCATTTCAGATGATGTCCCCTTTGCAGCTTGTTATTTCTTAATCTCAGATAATGCCTTTTGGCCTATACAGAAAGCATTTATTTTCAGCTACTAATCTCTGCCATTTCTCTTCTTCCTTCTTCCCTGAAAAATGACTGACCTGTACAGCTCAGCTATTTTTTAATAGAATCTATATTTTCTAAGTATCTTTACCAGAGTAAACTAGTTATCTAGGTCTCTCTGAGATTATCCACTTCCTCTTTAAAAGGCTTTTCATATAGTCCTTAGTCTTTTTACTTTTGAACTAGAAGACCATTAACAATCTTTGCTGCCTTTAGCTCACAACTTCAGCTGCAAACATAGTTGATTCACAGGGAATTTTGCTTCTTAAATCTCATAAATTTTTCACCCTTAGATTGCCCCATCTACTGCTTTCTCTAACCTACATTTGAGTTGTGAATTCTGCTTTATTTTCTCTTACCTTTTTTTTTACCAGTCTCAGAGATGAACCCAATGTGACCCTTTCACATTAGTCTGTCTGCAGGGCTACCATGGGCAAATAGATGCCTCTTGGAAGAACACAAGGAGATGCTGCAGCCAAATGTGGACAAACATATTAAACTGTCCTTATAGATAGGAGTCAGCAATCCTTTCATATAAGTGACCAAAAGCAAATATTTCAGATGATGTAGGCCAAGAAAATTATGCAACTATTCTCCCAAAAATTAAGATAGCCTGTGACATTTAAATGTTTAAAAACCTTCTTAGTTCTCGAGCCATATTTGGTAGTTATCAACTCCTGAGAGAACATACTGTGTGATCTCTTGGTTCAGAAATTACCTTTCACAGTTCTCTCTTTTGTTGAAAAAGTGCATTACTGATGAGGAAAGTTTGGCCTTAAGGTCATGGTGTACTTTAAGATCCTGACCTTTGGCAGGTTACTTTTGTATACTAGGGATATTTCTGCACAAAACTGCTAAAACTAAAATTGTACCTAGAAATGTTTTGTAGAATACCTGGTTCTGTGCTAAGAACCCACAAACCCATAAACTGTAGATGCAAGCATTTATTATCATCAGAATTATTTTCTTTCAAGTAACTGTAAGCCCATAGATTTTATGAATCCTTCACTCTTTTGCCCAAACTTTCTTTCAGACTCTTCTTTCACATTAAAGTTTAAATATGTGAGACACCTTAGAATGAAGTAGTATCTTTAGCATTTAAATTAGTTTCCCATCTCTTATAGAAAAACTTCTATCTCAAATGTCTTATCCCCCAGTTTAAGTCATTCCTTTCATGCACCTTTGCCTTGGACCTAAGGTTGTAATTCCTGTCCCATAATTTATTTCCAGAATTTGTTTCCCATAGGTTCTCCTCTTCTCCTACCACCACTGAAACTTAAGTCTATTTAAGTCTTGTTTCACTGTGCCTTCTAGAGAAAATGAAGTCTCCCAACCTTTTACACCTCTCTCAAGGAGCTTCAGTAGATCAAGGGGAAATTGAGTCAGCAGAGGAAGAGCAAATTCTACTAAGAGTGGTAAAAGGATTCTAAAAATGCAGAGCCTGTTTGGAAAGAAGACTAAGTTCTCCTAAATTTCCTTCTATGTACACTTTAAGTCATTTTAATTTAATAAAATTGGAATTATTATACAAATACTATTTTCTTTCTTTTTTTTTTTTTTTTTTTTTTTTTTTTTGGTTTTGAGGCCACACCTGGCAGTACTCAGAGTTACCCCTGGTTCTATGCTCAGTGTTGAGTATACTCAGGATACTCAGTACTCAGTATACTCTATACTCTATCACTCCTGGCAAGGTAAGGGGCTCTATGGAGTGCCAGAGATATGACCCAGGTTGGCTAGATGCAAGGCAAATGTCCTATTCCTACACTACCACTTTAGTCCAACACATACAATTTTAAAATTTTACATATGAGCATATTTCTACAGAGCAGTCTCTTTTTCCTTTATTTTTCTTTTTATTTTTGAGCTACAGCTGGTGATACTGGGACAGGGGGCTTACTTTTCGCTCTATGCTCAATGATCACTTCTATAGGGCTCAGGAAACCATATAAAATGAGGATGATAGAACCAAGGACACAACATGCAAGGCAATTGCTCTACACACTATCCTATCTCTCCAAATCTCTTAAGTAGTCTTCTGTAACATTGTTCTTTGTGGGGGTATCTTGTATTTATTGTTCAGTGTTTAGGAAGCTTCTACCTTTTTAGTATTCTTTATTCAGTCCTGCAATGACACAAAAACCATTACTTAACAATAAATTACTACACTTATATTTAAGACTATTTTCTTTCTTTTTTTGTCCATAAAATATAGTCAAACTGAGAGTTGAAGAATACAATGCAGAATCAATTAAAATAAATTTCTTTATGATCTTGTTATTAATTTAAAATAAAATAAAATTACATTTTTAGCTTCTGCTTGCATTAATTTAAAGGTTGGCTATTTTTTTAATTTAACTTATGTCTTGAGCATGTAAGACATTTTCTGAGTTCAGTAATCAAGAATACATAAAAATGATAATAAGCGGAGAGAGAGAGAGAGAGAGAGAGAGAGAGAGAGAGAGAGAGAAAGAGAGTCTGCCGTCGATGTTAGTTGGTCCCTTCGCTGCTAACGTTCTGCTATGAAGCGCTAAAATCATGGTGAAATGTTGCTCAGCCATTGGATGTGCTTCTCGCTGTCTGCCAAATTCCAAGTTAAAGGGATTAACATTTCACGTGTTCCCCACAGATGAGAATATCAAAAGAAAATGGGTATTAGCAATGAAAAGACTTGATGTGAATGCTGCAGGCATTTGGGAACCTAAAAGAGGAGATGTGTTATGTTCAAGGCACTTTAAGAAGACAGACTTTGACAGAAGTGCTCCGAATATTAAATTAAAACCTGGAGTCATACCTTCTGTCTTTGATGTCCCATCTCACTTACAGGAAAAAAGAGAAAAGTTCCATTATAGAAAAAACTTCACCTTCAAAACCATCCCAGTGACAAACCACCAGCTTGTTGGTGCTTCCACCTATAGTGAAGAATTTCAGTCTCAGTTCATTTTTGAACATAGCTACAGTGTAATGGACAGTCCAAAGAAACTTAAGCATAAATTAGATCATGTGATCAGCGAGCTAGAGGATACCAAGCAAAGTCTGCGGAATGTCTTAGACCGAGAAAAACGTTTCCAAAAGTCATTGAGGAAGACAATCAGGGACTTAAAGGATGAATGTCTCATCAGCCAAGAAACAGCAAATAGGTTGGAAACTTT
>PVKC010021765.1:0-12191 GCA_004027635.1 Crocidura indochinensis
CACTGCATATATCTTATTTTGAAGTGAAGAAACAAAATGGGAACAAATACAGTATGTGTCCCACGGGCCATCAGGAGGTACCTGGGGAACCTACAAGAAGTGCTAGTGAAATATTCCTTTCTAATTTCTAGTTTTAGCATTCTCTGGTTTTAGGAAACAGCTGATGGTCTTAAAAATATAATCTCCTTCCCTTTGGGAGCATTCATCATAATCTTCTCTACTTTTTCATGCCCTTCCTTCTCTATCAGCACAACCCCAAAGATCAGAGTTGCCACTGTTTACCAATAGAATCAAGAAACAACTCCATGATCTCCTCCAGCAATCTTAACTACTTGCATCCGCTGATTTACAAGCAAATGAAACCAAACTTGAGGGCTTAATACTTGTACAATTCTGTGCCAAAGTTCTCACCAGAGCCTCAGAAGTCCCCTTGCAGTGTGGTCTTATGTCTTACATTTCAGTAAAAATTCATAAGATCATTTAACCATTTATTTAATTGTTAAATAAATATTGTTAATCATTTAACACTAAATAACATCTCTCTCCAGTGTGACTTTTGTATCAAGTTCTTTTCAGAACTATGGGTAATGTTACATATTTGGTAACGCTGTGTTTCTTTTTCTTTTTTTTTTTTAATATAAATCTTTAAGCACCATGATTAAAAGCATGTTTGTAGTTGGGTTTCAGTTATAAACAGAATACCTCCTTTCAGCAGTACAACATTTCCACCACCAATGTCCCAAATCCTTGCCTGTATTTGTGACAGGCATTCTACTTCTCTCATTCTTTAACATTGTCATGCTAGTTGTTAGTGTAGTTATTTCCCTAACAGAGTTCAACACTCTTTGTGGTGAGCTTCAAATTGTAAGTTGGTCCTTCCAGCCCTTCCAACCCGTAATACTGCTGTCTCTGAGCCTTATTACAGTAATGTCTTTCATTTTTCTTAAAACCCACACATGAGTGTGACTATTCTGTGTCTATCTCTCTCCCTCTGACTTATTTCACTCAACATAATAGATTCCATGTACATCCATGTATAGGACAATTTCATGACTTCATTTCTCCTGATGGCTGCATAATATTCCATAATATGCATAATATTCCATTGTGTATTCCAGTTTCTTTAGTCATTCATCCGTTAAAGGGCATCTTGGCTGTTTCCAGAGTCTGTCTATTGTGAAAAGTGCGCGATGAACATAGGTGTGAGTAACGGATTTTTGAACTGTATTTTTGTGTTCTTATGGTATATCCCTAGGAGTGGAATAACTGGATAATATGGGAGTTCAATTTTCAGTTTTTTAAGGACTCTCCATATTTTTTTTCATAAAGGCTGGATTAGACAGCATTCCTACTAGCATTGTTGGGTTTGTTTTTATGGGGAGGGAAGTGGGAAGGTTCACAGTAGTGTTCATTAGAGTCTAGAGGCTCCTTCTGGCAATTCTGTACCAACTGGGCTAGTTCAGTGCTAGGTTTAAGTCTATGGTGAAACTTGATCCAGTGCTAGGTATGAGGCTATGGTGCAACTTGATCCCTGTAGTGCTAAGGATTATGTGGGCCATGCCCACAGTGCTCCAGGGTCTTTGGGGTTACACGTGGTGGTGATGGATGGGGCAGACTTCAGGGCTACACATAGGTATTTAGTGTACTTTGTAGAGATGACTATTGAACTGATGTTGGCTTCAGGAAAAGCATGTGCCTTAATTCCTGTACTATCTCTCTGGCTCCTGAATTTTTATTTTAACTTAAAGAGCTCCACCCCACACCACTTCCATAATATAGCATTATCAGGCATCACAAACTCAAATCTTCCCAGTTGACTTCTCTACTATAAGTTTCATTTCTTCATCTATATACTAGAGTTAGCAGTTTCCTACACTGCATCCTGTATCTGGGTGCCGTGGATGTTTCTTGAAATGCCACTTCCTTCTGCTTATTTCCCCTTGGCACCAAGAGGGAAGCCAGTCCAGTCCTGGCATGAAACATACAGGAAAGATAAACTGAGTTGTGGCATTCAGACTGCAATGAGTTTTAACTAACAGGACCAGTCATGAGTTCCTCTCCTCACATGGCCAAAGACCAGACCCTTGCCATTGTCCTTATTCTGGACTATGAAGGATGAAGGAACTGGGGTATACAGAGAGACCAAAGTTAATTGATATTAGCCTTCAGTGATTTGTTTTCTGCCTAGCACCTTGAAGCTTGTTGAGTCCATGAATGTGAAGTCTATGGATGTACTAATCAATTACATCATTAACTCATGTACAAACAGTAGCTGTATCATCTCTCATTGTCAATGCTTGCAGCCTGCTTGTAAAGAGGTAAAGGTATGTGTGAGCAATAGCAGGAGCAAAACAAGGATAAAGCAGGAGATTCTTTTCCATTCTTCTTCTTGGGTGTTATTTATTTATTTATTTATTTATTTATTAATTTTTGGGTCACATCCAGTGACGTTCAGGAGTTACTTCTGGCCATATGCTCCGAAACAACTCCTGGCTTATAGATCATATGGGACTCCAGGGATTGAACACAGGTTCATCTTGGGCAGCTGCTTGCAAGGCAAACACCCTACCACTGTGCTATCTCTTTGTCCTCTTCTTAGGTTATTTATATGACAACAAAGCAACACCTATTTGGTTGAGAGAGAGAGAGGTGTTGTGAATTTAAAGGTGTAAAGGGCAAACTTGCAGAACAATTGGCAACATATGCTTTATATTTATAAAATTAATGATTTATAAGTCATACAAACACACATTGTTAGGGTCCGTGGAAGCCCACTGCCTCAAATAAAGACCATGAATCTTCAGAGAATGCAAAAGCAAAAGCAAGCTTATTGAACTAGCTAGCTAGGGCTTCTGGACAAAAACCAGAGAACCCCAATCAAGGAAAATGGGGAACTGTTATAGTTCAGAAGGGGAGTAGGATATCAATGCGTCATAATGTTGGGCCACTCATTGTCTTGACAGTCTTGTGGTCAGTACTTCTTGTCTTTGAAGGCATCCTGTGTACACTCAACGGGGGTTGCAATCCCGGGGGCGGGGGTTGGGGATTTCATCTTTGTTTAAAACAGCAAGAACAGATTCTGCTTTTAACATGCATAGCAAAAGCACATAACAAAAGCAATTTTTCATACTCTGTTTTCCCAAGCTTATCTTTCTTAGGCTTCACAACATACCTCTTTAACCATAAATTTTTGTTTGCTGCTATCACAACTACTTCATAATATTTTAAAGCTAGAGCCAGACTTGCAATTAGAAATTAATGACTCTATACTGGGAGAATATAATCTTTCTTGTTTGATGTTTGATTGCTGTTCTCTTACATTTTAAGGATTCTCTGAGCCCCAGAACTTTGTTTCTTTTGAAAATTATCTCATTTCAATCTACTTGGGTATTATTTGGAATATCTTATTTTAATTCTATTACTTTATTTAAACATGGCAGTTTACAAAGTTGCACATAATACAGTCGTTTCTGGTATTTCATGTTCCCACACCAATTCCATTGATGTAACATTTCCTCTACTGCTGTCCTGTTTCCCACCTATCTCAAAATCTGTGTCCTTGGCAGGTATGAAATAATCTACATTATATTTCTTGTTATAATTAAATGGTAATGAAATTATCAAAGAAAACCACAAATAATTGGTAATGGAATTATCGAAGAATAAAACTTATGAGAACTGGTAAATCTCACAATAGGGTTATTAAGTCATTGTCTGAAGATTTACCAAGCTATTTTCTTGATAGTTTATTCAATGTTATCGGTCTTGTTTGTTGACCTTGGGGGCTTCTATGCTACTTTAATACATAATTTCATGTGTTTCTACTGGGGTGTCAGTATTAAAAACTTTAGAAATATCCGTGTGCTCCAGGAATCCCGAGATCTGAAGAGCTATGCTAATGAGCTGGCATAGAGTTGGCTATGGGACTCTGTGGTTGCTTGTGCTTCAGAAATATGGAAGGGTTGGGTAGGGGCAGAGGAAGGCTGGATCTGAGAAGACCCAGAGTTCTCAGTCTCCAAACAGGCATACCTGGAGTTAGGTGTCTCTGCAAAGATCAGTGGAAAAATGGTAAAGCAGAAAAACGAATGCTGATAATTGTAAAGTGCAAATGTAGCTTCAGAGACTTCATCTTGACCTGTCTGCTTGTAGTTTTTTCTTTACTTTTTTTCATAAAATAGGCTCAAGTTCTTTTTTGTTTTGTTTTGTTTTTGTTTTGGGGCCATACATGCCAATGTTTAGTGCTTATTCCTGGATCTGCATTCAAGGATTGCATCTGAAAAGTCTTGGGGGACCATATGGAGTACCAGGGTTTAAACTCAGGTTAGCCACATACAAAGCCTACCCATTGTACTATCTCTCAGACCTGTAAATGATGCTGGTGAAGTCAGATCTCAAGCTGTTGGAAGTCACTAGTGAGGTCGATTCAAGGCAATTAGAGCACTCACCAAAAAGGCATCCACCAGCCACTTTGGGAGAATAATTCACTTTATTTTAGGTGAATAAAGGATATTTATATTAGGGGAGAGTAAGGTGGAAAGTAAGGAGGACTCTGTGTCAGCCAATTAGGTAAGTTGTGAGAGGGGATGAAAACAAGGTGTGTACTTCTGTGTTTAGGGAAGATAGGGTAAGGGGAATAGGGAAAGCAGAATGTGTGCTCTGTGTTTTAAAATAGCATGTGTGCTTAAAGTAATAGCTACACTGGCCCTCCTTTCATTTTCTTCTGTAAGAAATTACTAGAGATCCCAAGACTAATTCTTCATGATTCAATCTGTTCTACTTTTTTTATTTATTTCTCTCTCTATGCAATTTATCTATCAAAAGTCAGTAGAATTTGCACTATCCCTTCATCAAGGGGCTCTTTTTACTATTGAGGGAACTTCCCCAATAAAGACTCCCACAGTTTTATGGTTCCTTTGGGGGCGTGGGGAAGTTGAGAGAGAGGAATGACTATAAAGGACTAGGAGTGGAAATACCTAATCAGAATGAAGAAAAGTACCTTTAATTCTCTTCATCTTTCCCAACATAAGGAAGTCTCAACCAAGACTCTCAACTTCTTTGTCCAAGGCTCCCAGCATATACAGGGATAATTGTTACCTAGCTATGGATGTGAAAGACATGGCCAACTGGGAACTTGAATATATGATTGCAGCTCCCTGCAGAAATTTATTTGCGTTGGGCTCTTCACCAAATATGGCACAAAGAGGGCAGTTTGTCCCTTACAAAATCTGTCAGGACTCTGTAATTGACCAAAAATAAGCATATAAATATCTTTTTTGCGGGCCCGGAGAGATAGCACAGGACCAAAGGTGGTTGGTTCGAATCCCGGTGTCCCATATGGTCCCCCGTGCCTGCCAGGAGCCATTTCTGAGCAGACAGCCAGGAGTAACCTCTGAGCACAGTTGGGTGTGGCTCAAAAACATATATATATATATGTATATATATATATGTATATATATATTTTTTGCTTTGCTTTGTTTTGTTTTGTTTGGGTCACACCTGGCAGCACTCTGGGGTTACTCCTGCTCTATGCTCAGAAATTGCTCCTGGCAGACTCAGGGGACCATATCAGATGCCAGGATTCAAACCACCAACCTTCTGCATGAAAGGCAAACACCTTATCTCCATGCTATCTCTATGACCCCAGCATATGAATATTTTTAACCAGGAGATATATTTTCAGGAGAAATGTACATTAACCATATATGTAACAGATATGTCGATTCATAATATAAATACCATGATAAAATGTCAGCATAAGGAATAGAAATTGACAAAGATGTGATCTTCATTTGTATGGTCATAGGGAGTAACTGGGAGGTAGTATTTGAGGAGAGTATATGAAGTAAAGGAAAACCTCTGAGATTGTTTGGAGAGAACAGAAAAAATGTTTATTACACTGAAAATAGAGTTCCTCAGAGGACTTGGTAAGGCTATGTATGGGTAGCATTTAATAAAGCAAAGAAAATTCATAAATGCAGGTAAATAGAATGATGCTAGGAAGATAAATTTGGATTAGTGATTCCCAAGACTGAAGTTTGAAGTGGGGTCAGATATCTCACAAGGTTATCAGATTAGATTTTGAGTGACAGCAGTATATTCAAACAGAGGAAAGACCTAAAAAACAAATTCCTTGAGCTTATTAGGGAGGTATCCAGGTGAATTATAATACCTACCCCCAAATATCATCATAGAAACCAATTTTAACTATTTCTGGATCATTTTTACTATGTAAATGCTGGGAACACAAGATCATAATTAGGTTTAGACTAGGATAAAAGGTTTGCTCTTCAAGTCCTTGTTTTCTCTTTAACACTTGTTTTCCCATGCTTGCTTGCTTGCTTTAATCTATGTCTCTTTGCTTGCTTATTTGCCCTCTCAAGCTCCATGGCTACCCTTGAACATATCTCTTTATGTATCTTTTTTGTTTTCTTTTTGGGCCACACCCAGGGGTACAGTGGTAACTCCTAGCTCTGAGCACAGAAATTACTCCTGGTTTCCTGGTAGGTTCTGGGGATCATATAGGATGCCAGGAGCAATGTAAATGCCCTACCCTCTTGCTGTCGCTATGGTCCTCTATGTGGTTTTTATTTTTTTTTCCCCACCTTGGAGATACCTGTATTCTCTCTTGTACATGTATTTACTTTCTTTCTCTTTTCTCACATATTTCTAAGCAAATACTATTTTATTTACTAAGCAAACACATAAATAAAAGCAGGGCAAGCTTTCAAGACATTTAAAGAAAAATGGTCTTTTGGTCCCCAAAATGTAAGAAAGGTGATTAGCATGCTAATTAATTATTAGCTCTGAATAGGAAAGTCCATGGCTAGTGGCTGGTAAGGAGCTGTAAAGTAAATTGTGAAATATTTTTAGTTACATTCAGAAAGAGTTTCAGAGTGATTTTCAACCCAAGGAGGTTGAAAGGAAAGGGAAAGCTAGAAATGCATTTTTTAACCTTATTTTCTCTGCTCCCCTCTGGAAACAGTAATTACTCTTTATTACAGTTTTTCAACTCAGCATTAGTATTTGAGAAGGATAACAGAGGGGCTGGAGTGATGGAGTGATAGCACAGAAGTAGGGCATTTGCCTTGCACATGGCCAGCACAGGATGAACTCCAGTTAGATTCCTGCCATTCCATATGGTCCTCTGAACCTGCCAGGGGCTATTTCTGTGCACAGAGCCAGGTGTAACCCCTGAGTGCCACCGGGTGTGACACAAAAACAGAGAGAGAGAAAAAGAGAGAGAATAACAGATGAGTGGAAGAAAAAGGTTTTATTATGTTTTGAGAAGAGGAATCTTGTATAACAGAAGTTAGGACTATTTTAAGTGGTGACAGTGGGTGGGGAAGAGAAAGTTACCATAAGGCTCTTTAGAAAAATAACTGTTGGGGCCCGGGAGATAGCATGGAGGTAAGGCGTTTGCCCTTCATGCAAAAGGTCATCGGTTCGAATCCCGGTGCCCCATATGGTCCCCTGTGCCTGCCAGGAGCAATTTCTGAGCATGGAGCCAGGAGTAACCCCTGAGCACTGCCGGGTGTGACCCAAAAAAAAAAACCAAAAAAAAAAAAAAAAAAAAAAAAAAAAAAAAAAAAAGAAAAATAACTGTTAATGAAAACAACACAGGAGAAAATTAAGGTTTATAAGGGTGTGAATGGGATGGTAAGGATGATAGTATCAAGGAATAGGAAGTATTCTATGGATTGTGGACTCTGGTGGAGGGCTACTAACATTTTATTGGTGATTGTGATTTGGTAACATTATATAAACATATATACTCCTATTTGTTTCTTGTTTTGTTTTTGGATCCACACCTGTGATACAGGGTTTACTCCTGGTTCTGCATTCAAGAATTACTTCTGGCAGGCTTGGAGGACCATATAGAATGCAGGGGATTGAACCTAGTTAGGTTGTTTGCAAGACAAGAGTCCTTCCAACTGTATTACCTCTTTGGCCCAACATATACACTCTTGTAAGTCAATGTCACCTAGATTAAAAAGAGGGATGATGTCCTGAGCACACAATTTATTGCTAAGTAATAATTTGTTAACTGTTAACTGTCAGAATTTTCAACTGTGCGTGTAATTTCTCTATTATGTCATCTAACCTATGGCAGATAAAACCCACAATGAGTTTCCCCAGAGGTAACTTCTAGCTATGTTTACAGAAGGTGGCACTCTTGCATTATTTTTTAGTATTTAGTAAAGGAGGAGCAACAGAAATCTCAGGATAGCCTAGTAAGCTAAGTACTGATAAAGTAAATCTTTCTTCCTCTTCTTGGGGGTACTCAGATTGGCTCTCCCAACTCGAGTTGGGAAATGAGAGTGCAATCTTGACAATACTGTGTGCTATTCTCTAAATTTTTCCTTAAAGTTTTAGTGAGTATAATGCAAACAGCAGTGATTCAAATTTATGTCAACTTTCACTAATGCCTGTAATCCTCTTCTGTTAGAACATCACTGAAATATGTTGTCACTGGACCAGTCTACACAGTTTAGTTTTGCCAAGTACAAATCACTGTTGGTCCTTTCCTGGGTCAAATAGTTTTATTGCTCCAACCACTTTCCCTAAGAGTACCTAAAAGAACTTCTTTTACCTCACATCCCGAGCCAACATCGTTGTTCCTCCTTAATGTAAATTCTTTTACTACAATTATGAATGATGAAGTTTTATTTAGATAACCCCACAAATACAACTTCCCCAAAAGTGGTATTTAATTTCACAATAATCAAGAAATAACATTTCCCTCCTCACTTTGTATTTCTCATAACAACCCTGTGATTTCTTGACCAAATCTAAAGTAATTCTGTAGCCCAGGAGAGGTCCAGAAAAAATTCCATAATCAACCACAATGACAGATTAAGATAGTCCAGATCTTTTTCATCAATTCAAATGTTGAAAGCCTTTTGCTGAATTCAACCAAGTTGTAAAGACATTTTAGGGGCAATGAAAATTTGGAAGAGCAAGTTTGTGGTACCAGGTATTTCCCAAATATCCCTACAGTACTTCTTCACCTTTCCATTTATGATTCATTTTCATCATTTCATTCGCATTCCTTACTTGTTCTCAGATTAGTACAATCCTAAGAGAAACATCATATATTTTCAATTCTCTTTCAATTTATAAAAGAACTTAACAAAGTCACTAAGCAGAGAAGCTTTGGTTAATTATGCCAAACAGATTCATTTACTTGCTTGCTTATTTATCTAGGGAGTGTAGGAGGAGGGAAAGGACCACTTTAGTGGTAGAGCTTGATTCAAATGCCTATAATGTTTAGAGGAAGCCTGTAATAAGGGGTCATAAGCACAAGGACTCAAAATAAGGATCATGTGTTATTATCTTGGCCCTATTTTATGTCATTTGGAGAGTTACTATGAACCAATACTTATTAAGATAGCACTACAGCTATTTGAATTAAGATAATTCTACAAATAACTCTTTGAATTTCAGAGATCATACTCATTGGGATCCCTAACTACTTAGGTATAATGAAAGGGGACTGAAGAATAATAAAACTGTGACCATTATCGAAAGCTTTGTATTGTAGCAGACCAAGGAATAACTATATTTTTGTGGAAGTATAGCTATAACTTCTATACCACCAGGTAATTGTATAGAGCCAATAACAGCTATATCAAAACCTGTCAACCTTTTATCAGAAAGGTAATACCTGAAAATAAATGAGTTTTCTCTTTTCTGGTATTTGAATTCACTAAGTCATAGGCCTGGGAAATGCCAACGAATATGTAGTTCACCTCTTCATTAAGTAGATAGGAAAACTACTGCTAGACTAATGACAATTTGTATTTGGCCAAATATTTGGTGAACAGTGCATTGAGGGCAAAAATCTCATTCTCCTGGGCCAGAGATGTAGCTTAGTAGCTTGCATTTACTATATGCATGTGTAAGGCAAAGAGTTCAACTGCCAGTACCCACCCATGGTGCAGCACAGTGTGATTCTATAAGGTCTACTGATGTGATCTTTAGCACTACAACCAAGAAGGTGACTCCTATAACACAATAACAGCAAATAAAGGAAAGTTTGGGGGCCCGGGAGATAGTATGGAGGTAAGGCGTTTGCCTTTCATGCAAAAGGTCATCGGTTCGAATCCCGGTGCCCCATATGATCCCCAGTGCATGCCAGGAGCAATTTCTGAGCATGGAGTCAGGAGTAACCCCTGAGCACTGCTGGGTGTGACCCCAAAACCACAAAAAACAAAAAACAAAAACAAAAAAACAAAAAAAGGAAAGTCTGGGAAGTACCCTTTCAGGAAATGCTGTGATAGATACGATATGTAGTTTGAGTTTAGCATGTACTTCTTCAGTAACATTACTGGTAAAATAGCTCTGGATATTATGAAAAAAAAACAGAGTTGGGTTATTGTGTGTGTGTTTACTCCTTTATTTCTGCCTCTAAACTCTACATTTCTTTTTTTTTAGGCATTGGTACTATGGCATATTTGGTGTATTTCAATGAGACTGCAGAACTGCCATGTCGCTTTACAAACTCTCAGAACTTAAGCTTGAATGAACTAGTAATATTTTGGCAGGACCAGAATCAATTGGTTCTATATGACCTCAACCAAGGGAAAAAAAATCCTCACACTGTTCATGCCAAGTATAAGTTCCGCACAAGTTTTGACCAGGACAGATGGACCCTGAACCTGCGCAATGTCCAGATCCAAGACAAGGGCAAATATTCATGTTTCATCCATCATAAAAAGCCTGAAGGAATGCTTCCCATCATCCATACAGATACAGAACTATCAGTGCATGGTATGTAGTCAATGACACGTTCATATCTATTTTTTCCCAAGTAACAGAGAAACTTTGATGTGAGCATGAAGGGACTTTAGAAAGAAGGCAAAAACCAGTCATTTCTAAGAAGTCTATTTGAAGGAACATAGGGTTTGAGTGCACAGAACTGAAAATCCATTGTACTTTTATATATTTAGCTTCTGAAGGATCAGTTGAAAACTATGTTTAGGTAAAATAAAATAGAACAGTGAAATATGGCTAAGTGAAAACCATGAGCAATTGAAACATTGTTAAGTGTCCATAACCATACATACACCTCAAACTCCTTTCCATTCATTTCCCATTGGTCTCTTACACAATAAATCTTTCCCTGATTCCTAGCAAGGCTGACAGTGGACTGAGTTGATTTTTTCCTTCAATCTCTTATATGTTACATATGAATTATTGGCTGACCATCTATGAATTTGGTAAACAGAAGAAAATAACCCATTGTATAGAGAGTCCATAAACTGGCAAACAAGCAACTATTTTTTTTATCATTTAAAAATGTTATTATAGAATTCTTTACGTTACAATACCGTATCATTTTAATGTTGGTGCATATTTCAGTTAATTTTAACATATATATAACATTCATAATTAATCAATAGAATATAAAACAATCGTATATATAAATCAATAGGTTATAAAGCTTGCCTTTTTATTGCCATGGGGCACATTTAACTTTTTTAGACTAAAGAGAAAAGGATTGAGGTTAGTTTCCCACCTGAAACAGGTTGTTGCATGTATCAAATGTCTGCTCCATCTTATTGCAAAGAAGAAATGTTATTTACTGACTTAATCCAGGGAAAGACACTAGGTTGTTTTATGTTTGAGACTATTATAGCTAGAGTTACTATAAATATTGATGAACAAGTTCATTTTTGTTTTGTTTTGTTTTATTTTAATCATAGTGGTTTACATGATAATCACAGTAATATTCCATTTACAAATAAACATTGAATCAGGGGAATTCCCATCACCAAGTTGTCCTCCCTCCACTGGTGATTCTCAGGGGTTACTCCTGGCTCTGCACTCAGGAGTCAGTCATCACAGTGCTCAAGGGACCCAAATGGGATGCTTGAGATTGAACCTGGGTTGGCCATTTGCAAAGCAAGTACCAGACTGGCTGTGCTATCTCTCTGGCCTCAAGGTTGGTTTTTTCTTTTTGATTTTTTTTTTTTACTCTTGGGTTTTTGTGTGTACATGTTTTGGTTTGTTTTTATTTTGTTTCTGGTGCCACACCCCATTGTGCTCAGGGCTTACTCCTGGATCTGCTCTCAGAGATCACTCCTGTTGGGTTTTTGGGCACCATATGTGCTGCACAAGATTGAATCTGGGTCAGCCACATACAAAGTAAATGCTCAAAGTACTATCTCTCTAGCCCCTGAACAAATTTT
>PVKC010021766.1:0-17598 GCA_004027635.1 Crocidura indochinensis
GGGGTCACACTAGTGGTATTCGGGTTACTCCTGGTTCTGCACTCAGAAATTGCTCCTGGCTCGGGGGACCTTATGGGATGCCAAAGTTCGAACCCATGTCTGTCCTGTGTCAGCCATGTGCAAGGCAAATGCCCTACCACTGTGCTACCACTCTGGCCCCAAGCAATAAAGAATTGTAAAGCAGAAATATTTTCCTTTACTTAAATTAAATATTTCATTTCTTTGGGGGGGGGCTTCCAGAAGATACCCTGAGGCCTTTCAAAATTGATCTCAGCCAGCCAGCTAGGCCCCAACTATGTATGTTTCTCAGGTCCTGGATTCTTAGGATTACCTAGGTCACTGTACATTGCTTTTGGCTTCTCAGTGTTTTGGAACTCTAAGGAAGTGTCTAGATTTGTTCAGGGGAAACATTTGGACATTTGGTGCCAGAACAATTGTTCTAGGGCCAGCAGCATGTAAGACATATCTTATGTGCATTATGTGCATTGGCTCCTAAACTGTCTTTTTCTCTTGTTGGTTTTCTAACTGAAGTACTATTACATTATAAAGATTTTAAATGTGAATCCTTATCAATCAACATCTGTATAGACTTAATATATTCACTGCTGTGAATCTAATTCAAGCTAGAATACTTAGTTAACAGAAAAAAAAAGTGAACTTACTCCAAAGTCTTAGGATTCTATTTGTGACTATTATGTTTTATCTCGTCAGAAGCTCTATATACCACTTTGTCATTAATAGATCAGTGTCATCTCTCCTAGTTTAAAGGCTGAAATGATATTTATCTGATTCCATCTGAGTTTTATATCTTTTTTTCTCACTTATGAATTGGACAAGGTTATCTGTTATAAGTAGTTCAAAGCAACACATCCAAATAAAATAGCTATTTCTTTCCTCCAGAGAGGATAAAAGCATTAGTTCATGTTCTAAGGAACCTCTCAGTAGGAGAGTTCTACTGCATCATGATACTACATATGAGATCTACATATGAGATCACAGAGATAAACAAGCTCATGAGTCTTCTTATTCTCTACCATACTTGCATTTTACTAAAACATCTAGAGCACAATCTACTTTCTGACTAGTTAGGTCTAGTTAACATATTAGAGTATCTTTTTTTATAATATTTTTTATTTTGACCAAAGTGGATTACAAATATTTCACAGTAATAGTTTAGGTACATAGCGACATTGAATCAGGGGTACTCCTACCACCATTGTTGTCCTCCCTTCACCAGTTCCCAGCATGCATTCCAAACCCTGCCCCACCCCCCTTGCCCCCTGGGCTGCTAGTATAAGTGGTCCCCTCTGTATCTAGCTTGTTGTAGATTGGGTATTCATTTTGCTGTCCTTGGCTTTGGATTTGGTATTTAAATCTGATCTTTTTTTATTTCTACTCACTGTTAATACCACTGTTTGGTCGTGGTACCTTCCATTATTTCCCCCCTCAATTTGTGAGGCGGAACAAGATGGTTCAAGTCATGTGATTCTTTGAAGGAAAGAAAAAAATAAAATGGGGCAAATATCAAACAAAAAAAACAACAACGGGAGGAGTCCTTCTAGAGGCTGTAAATATCAATTTAAGAGAAGGAAGGGAAAAAGGAAGATAAACATAACAACAATACAAAAAAATCAAACAAAAATCCGAAAAGCACCACAGTAATAAAGATAGTAACCACACAATAACCACAGTCTCAAAATAAAAACAAAACAAAGCACAAATCAAAAAAACCAAAAACAGCAACAATAACAAAACCAAAATAAATTAATTTGTGCTGCTTCTTTTTTTGCATAGGCACAGTAAATACTGGGGAAATTAGAAAGGGAATTCCTCTGGCCTAAGAGATACAAGGTTTCTCAGCCCTTGAAGTATACTCTCATGGGAATAACTACAGGCTCCGTACATGTTCTATTATTCTCCTCTAGGTCCTTTTATGGTATCTGGAAATTTCCACTCCATTGTGGATGATAAAATCAGGCCTTTGTAGCTAGAGATCTTGGTATTTTCACAGGTCATAGGATAAAGCCTAGGATGGAGTCTTTCTTTTAGTTTCTAGAATTATAGTATCTTTTTATAGTGTTCCAAGGAATGAGAGAACAGACAGCTTTTCTGGAATAAAGTTCAGCAAATGATAAAATTAAATTAGTATTCATGTCAGATGGAAAACCATTGTTTTTGTATTCTTGTCTGCCAAATAAGCAGTATCCTTCTTACCAGTTCTAAAGGCTTTGTTAAATCTACTCTTAAAAAGAGACACCTTGATGTTGTCTTATGTTACTTGTAGTGAGCTGCAGCATATGGACACACGAAGCATTTGGCACAATGAACAGTGCTTCCAGGTTCTCTAATGAATATGGAAAGTTTGTTTACCCAAGCTTTATTTAGTATTTCAAAGGGTTTCTATATCAATTGTCAAAATGAGAGGTTTTCAAATGTTATCAGAAGAAAATTCTGAGGACTCTATCAATATTTCATACTGATTTTTAATTCCTTTCTGAGGGATAGCAGACTCAGTTTATAAATTGTGACCATGCTAAGTAATGTATTCTAGCAATGTCTTTGTTTATCAGAGTTGATAATGCACTCTTCCAACAGAGAAGTAAAAATCTAATGGAAAGAGTTCTGTAAAATTTACTTGTCTAGAGATTATACTTTTATGTAGCACAGAATACTCATTAGTGATAGGACTTTAGTTCTTGGATTTAGTGTCTAATAAGAGGTGAAGAAACTATTACTGGATGTTATTAATAAAACTGACTCAGATGAGTTCATTTAACTGGTTAATTTAGCGGAATATCAGCATGGTTATAGAAATGCTTCTGTAGAGTTCCTAAGGGCACCTGGATCTCACCTCCCTTTAAAGCCCGTTTGCCCTGTCTTCAAAGGATTTGCTGTGGGAAAACACTCTTTTTTTAAGTTTTTGTTAAATATCCCCTTGAGTGCTATAAATTTTGGGCTCCTAGGAGCTATGAGACTATAATGGTGTGTAAGCAATCTCTGCATATGTTTTAGAATTGCATCCAATAGAAAATAAAGCAGCATTTAAGGTTTTTTTACTACCCTCTTTTGTTGTACAGAAACTTCCCTCTCTCTCTTTTTATTAAAATAGTAGGACCTAATCTAAGGAAAATTTTCTTTTTCGATTAGTAGTCAATCTAGTAGTATTTTACGAGAAACACATTATACATGTGCACAATATAAACATTAAATTATATTAATATTTGTAGCTTTTTCTATAAAGAGCTAGATATAGCACTAAAACATATACAATTTATTAATATATTTGGCATTGTTTTGCTTGTTACTTTTGGACACCACCTGGCAGTGCTCAGAACTCTACTCAGTTCCCTGGCTCTGCACTCAGGGATGCTCCTGGTGGGCACAAGGGTATTAGTAAGGTGCTAGAAATCAAACCAAGGCATACTGTGTGCAAAGCAAGAACCCTACCATACTACTAATGCTCTAACATTTGGATTACTTTGAATAATTGTGAAATTGTGAGGAAATAATTCTTCTTATGAAAAGCTTTCCTGATAATTACAATTTTTGGAAACTTAGAATGAATACTATAAAAACTAAATCAGGGGGCCACAAGGTAGCACAAGCCTGGTCTGTGTTGCACACACTAACTAACCTAGGACAGACCTCGGTTCTATCTCCCGGCGTCCCATATGGTTCCCCAAGCCAGGAGCGATTTCTGAGCACGTAGCCAGGAGCAACCCCTGAGTGTCACCATATGTGCCTGAAAAACAAAAACAAACAAAACCCAACTAAATCAGGAAATTATTTGATAGAACTTGATAATGTTAAATCTCACAATCTGAGACATGTTTTTATGGTCATATTTTAGATCTCTAGATTAGAAAATAATCCTTAAAATTCTGTTTAAGTTGTTAAGTCAGTCATAAGGGTAGGTTAACAAAAATGTTTTATACAGTGACTTATCTGTTTGTTTAGTCTAGTAGCTAGCTTATTACAAAAATGCTGGTTAATTAATAAGCCATTAGGATTAGTTTTTTTAGATGACATTGAATAGTAAATAATGTTAGATGCAGCAGTCTTACAAATAAGATAAGTAAAATCACTATATACATGTTTTTATTATTATTAAATTGTTTATTTGTCACATGAATATTTGTACTTTTTTAAATATACTTTCCTCCAAACTCACCCTATTGTTAAATATAAATGTGCAATTCATAAATTTGTTATAAAAAGAAATGTCCACTTACTCTCAGTCAGATAAACTAAGAAAACTTAGTAATGCTACATTTTTAATGACTCTGTTTTGTGTATGTGCTTCTTCTTTAGTTTATTTGTTACTTATTTATATATTCCTAAACAATATATTTTAATTTTCTGTCCTACCACTTTCTGTATATTATCGTTCAAATTAATGCTGAATGCAGTGTTTCCATTGCTATATAATATAGTGCTATTTAACATAGTCTACTTTGGTTTGGGCTTTTTTTATTTTTTTGTTTTTGCTTTTTTATTTCTTAATCCACACTGATTAGTAGTGATTACAATTATTCCTGCTTGTTTA
Organism: Crocidura indochinensis; assembly: GCA_004027635.1. Taxonomy (NCBI): domain Eukaryota; kingdom Metazoa; phylum Chordata; class Mammalia; order Eulipotyphla; family Soricidae; genus Crocidura; species Crocidura indochinensis. The sequence goes on from PVKC010021766.1 coordinate 4,547, forward strand.
ATCAGGAATAATTTTTGCCAAGCTAGGTGGGCCATGTGGGATGCTGGGGATCAAACCTGGGTCAGCCAGGCCAGGTGCAAAGCAAAAAGCCTACTTGCTGTACTGTCTTTCTGACCTTCAACTCTTAATAATTCTTCCTGTTTATTGTACTTGAGCTATATTGTCTTACCATTTAATTTCTTTGTTTGTTTGTTTTTTGGATCATACCCAACAGTGCTCAGAGTTTACTCCTGGCTCTATGCTCAGAAATTGCACCCTGCAACTCAGGGGACCATACGGGATGCTGGGTTTCGAAGCACCGTCCTTCTGCACGCAAGGCAAATGCCCTACCTCCATGCTATCTCTCAGGCCCCACCATTTAATTTTTCAGATGATTTCATTTTCGGTACTTTGCCCAATCTCTGTGCTTTTCCCGGAACAGTTTTCTTTATGATACTTTATGATTTGTTTTTCTTTTTTTCAGTATGTCTTTACTGAAGTGTCACCTTTTTACTAAGGTATTAACTAACTACATTATTTACAAGTGCATACAACAGTTTATCCCAACTGTCAGTAAATAAACTAGAATTGTTTTATTCAATTAAGTACTTCTGTTGTATTCATTTTTTGTTTTGCTTAAATTTTTATGTTGATCACCTATTTCCCTCCTTTAGATTTTTTCTTTCACTTGGATTTTTTTTAAGTATTTATTGAATCTTAGACCTCTTAATATGTCTAGAGTCTGTAGGTGATCTTATGCCAGGATGTTTTCTGGGTAAGGTGTCCCTGTTTTTAGGCCGAAGATTTTTCTTTTTTGTTTTCCCATATTATGCTGTGCCTATGCAAACAACTACTACTGCCCCCTCACACAAACCCTTTTTATTCTATTTTTTTTATTTATTATCTTTTAAGTTGGGGCTGATGCCTTTTTCATTTTTCTTATTTATTTGCATGAGAAAAATCCGAATTTACAGTAATTTATTTATTTTTATTTTTTAATAATATTTTATTTAATCATCTTGATTACAAACATGATTGTGATTAGGTTTTAGTCATGTAAAGAACACCCTTATCACCAGTTCAACATTCCCAAAACCAATGGCCCAAATCACCCTCCTCCTCACCACATCCCACCTGTACTCTAAATAGGCTCCCTACTTCCCTCATTCATTCACATTGTTATGATAGTTGTCAGTGTAGTTATCTCTCTAACTACACTCACCACTCTTTGTGGTGAGCTTCATATTGTGAGCTGGACCGTCTAGCCTTTCTCTCTTTTGTCTCTAAGAATATTGCAGAAATAACTTTTATTTTTCTTAAAACCCATAGATGAGTGAGAGCATTCTATGTCCTTCTGTCTCTCTGACTTATTTCACTCAGCATAATAGATTCCATGTACATCCCTGTATAGGAAAATTTCATGACTTCATCTCTCCTGACAGCTGCATAATATTCCATTGTGTATATGTACCACAGTTTCTTTAGCCATTCATCTGTTGAAGGGCATCTTGGTTGTTTCCAGAGTCTTGCTAAGGTAAATAGTGCTGCAATGAATATAGATGTAAGGAAAGGATTTTTGTATTGTATTTTTGTGTTCCTAGGGTATTTTTTTTTCTTTGTGAGTTTTGCCAGTGGTTTATCAATCTTGTTTATTTCTTTCAAAACAAAAACTTTAGCTTTTGTTGATCCTTCAGATTGTTTTTTTTTTAATTTCCACTTCATTGATTTCTACTCTAAGCTTTGTTATTTCCTTCTGCTTTCCTATTTTTGGTTCCTTTTGTTGATTGTTTTCTAATTCTAAAAGCTGTATCATTGAGCTACTTACGTAGGCCTCTTCTTCCTTCCTGATGTATACTGGCAAAGCTTTAAATTTTCTCTTCATACTGCTTTTTCTGTATCCCATAAATTCTGGTAATATGTGTTTTCATTTTCATTTCTTTCCAGGAATGTTTTGATGTCCTCTTTGATTTCATCTTTGTATTACTGGTTGTTCAGTAAGCTGTTTAATTTTGAAGTGTAAAACTTTTTCTTCTGTGTCCCTTTGTAGTTCACTTCTAATTTTAGTGGCCTGTGACCTGAGAAGTAGTCTGTATAATTTCTAACTTCTTGACTTTATTGGGCCAGCATATTGTCTATCCTGGTTAATTACGCCTGTGCATTGAACATGAAAGTATATCTAATATACTGGGGGTAGACTACCCTATATTTTTCTACTAGTTCACTTTCTTCTATTTTTATTTTCAGTGCTTTTGTATTCTTGTTGGGTTTCACCTTGGTTGACCTATCAATAGTTGACAGGGCAGTGCTGATGTCTTCCACTATTATTGCATTGCTATTGATTCTTCTTTCAGATTTGTCTAAAATTGTATTAAATATTTTTCTGGCCCCTCATTGGATGCATATATGCTTAGGAGTGTGATTTCTTCCTCTTTTATATATTATTTGATTAGTACAAAATGTCTATCTTTATCTCCTATAACTTTTCTGAATCTAAAGTTTGTCTCATATGATATTAATGTGGCCATTCATGCTTTTTTAAGGGAGTCGTTTGCTTTGATTTTCCTCTAGCCTTTGATTTTTATTTGAGTCTATGTTTGTTATGACTTTTTAGATTTTTTTCTTGTAGGCAGCAAAATATTGGATTTATCTTTTTTGATTCATTTTGCCATTCAGGTATCTCTTTACTGGTGCATTTAATCCATTGACATCAAGAGAAATAATTGTCATAGTATTTAGTGTCATCTTTGTATAGAAGTTTGGTTTATCTTTTGGTGTGTCTTGTCTTAAAGTAGACCTTTCATGTTTTCTTAAGGCTGGTTTTGTATCTGTAACATTTCAGAGCTGTTGTTTATCTGTGAAGCTATGTATACTTCTTTCATACCTGAAATTGAGTCTGGCAGGTTACAGTATTCTAGGTGAAGCATTCATTTCATTGAGTTTTGTCACTATATACCACCACTGCTTTCTGACCTTGAAGGTCTTGTGATAGGTTGCTGTAAATCTTAAGTGTGCTCCCTTCAATGTAATTTCTCTTTAGTATCTTGCTGCTTTTAGTATTCTTTCCCTATCTGTAGGATGCATATTTTGACTAGGATGTGTCTTGGGGTGCTTTTCTTAGGGTCTCTTTTAGCTGGTATTCTTTGAGCTTGCAGGATTTGGTTACATGTTGTCTTTAACTCTGGAGTTTCTTTGTACTGATGCCCTTGACAGTTGATTTTTCCTGGGGATTTTCTTCCTGGGTCTCTGGGACTCCACTGATTCTTATGTTGTTTCTGTTGAATTTATCAGACTTCTGTTTTTAACTGTTTGCATTCCTTGAATATTTTTCCGTTTTCTGATCATTTGCTTTAAGGTTCTTTTCAATTTCTTCTGCTGCTATGAAGGACGCTGTAGATCACAATTGTTTCCAGAAATATTAATATACAAAAAATAAATTGAGAAATTATATATGCTGAAAAAATAAAATAAAAAATATTTATTGAGGGGCCAGAGAGATAGCACATTGGTAAAGTTTTTTTTCCTTGCACAATGCCGACCCAGTATGGACCTGGGTTCGATTCTGGGCATCCCATATGGCCCCCCCAAGACTGCCAGGAGTGACTTCAGAGCACAGAGCCAGGAGCAACTTGAGTGCTGCCGGGTGTGGCCCCCCAAAATAAAAAAATAATATTTATTGAATAACTGATTTACAAAAATACAAGGCTATTCATTATTGAACTTCTGACATACAAGGTTTGAGCACCTATCCCTTCCCTAATATCCAAATCTTTCCACCAATGTCCCACATCATTTCTCTCATGTCCTCTAGACTGACTGTATGGCAGGCACTCTTGTTTTTCTTTTTACTTTTAGTAACTTTGATGTACAATATTGTTACTGAAAGGGTATCATGCATATGACTTTACCTACTTTCAGCACAACACAAGACTTTGAACATGTGTATTTAGTGAGCTATCACTAACATTCAATTTAGGAAACTATAAGGTATTCAACCAAGTATATTTTATGTAAAAAAAAATAGTTTCCAAATAAACTGCTTTAATTTCTAATAATGAGCATTTTATTTCATCTCAGATAGTATAAGATTTTTGTTAATCTTGTGTGCATCTGCTTAAACTTCTGAGTAATGGTAGTATTGGACATTTTTGTCTTTCTCACGACCTTAATGAGAATACCTTTCCTATTTATGCTGTTAGCTCCTTTATTGAGATAAAGTTGTTTTTTTAAAAGGAAATTAAAGTAATGGGCTTTTTAAAATTTACTTACAACTTTAAGGAAGAACAGGGAACAGAAAATATAGAGTTTTAACTCAAGTAGCCTTTTAAGCATCTGTTAAAATGAATGTGTGGTTCAATTCTATTGCATATTGATGTCATGAATTGCATCATGAGCTGTTTTAATACTAAACTATCCTTTACTTCCTGGAATAAACTGAACTTGACCACAGAGTACTGTTCTTTAATGTACTGCTGGATCCAATTGCATAGCTTTACATTATTCCTAGTACTTGTAAGATCTAAAAAGTCTTACATCATTTTTAAAAGTTTCTGTTTACTCATTTTGTAATGAGGAGAATTTTGGCCAAGCAAGCTTTTACTTTCAAAATTGCCTTTGTTCTTCTTATTAAATTGTTTCATTCTAATTCTAAATCCTACAAACTCTTCCAAATCTTAAATTGGAGTACATTGAGGGTCCTTTTTATTAACTGCTTACACAATTTGAAGCTTAAAGGAAATAGAATTCTGTATAAATCCTCATAATTTATAGTTTTATATAGCCTAGTCTATAGAAATCCATCTATAAATGCACAATCCAATGGAATCCCCACCCTTTTGAGCACTGTCATCTGAATGGTGGAACCATAAAGTGTGGTAATCTCTATTTGGAGCCCAGGCTCAGCAAATATCTGCTTTTAAGGAGTTAAATGTTTACTGAAGGAAGAGTGAGAGACAACATTCAAAACAAATTTCAGTTTTTCTATCCCACAAGGCATCTGTGCCAAAAAAGGCATCTGTCTCAAAACCAAGGAATCTCTCTTTCTGAGATTCTAGAGGAAGTTTATTAAAGCTAACGCGGAAAGGTGTTTTTCTAGCCAGTTCCAGCCAGCTTTGAAGACTTCCTATTATGCTTAGTGAAATATGTCAGAGGGAGAGAGGTAGACACAAGATAGCCTCATTTGTCTATGTGATTTAAGAAAAATAAAAGACATTATTGTAAAAGTACCCAGAGGTAATAGACATGAAAGATGGAAGGATGGCTCACAATATGAAGCTTATCACAAAGAGTGGTGAATGTAATTAGAGAAATAACTACACTGACAACTATCATGACAATGGTAATGAGTGAGAGAAGTAGAATGTCTGTCTCGAATACAGGCAGAGTATGTGGTGTGAATGTTGTATTATTGAAGGGGTATGTTCTTTCAAAGACTGAAACCCAACTACAAATATGTTTGTAATCATGGTGCTTTAAATAAGTTAATATTTTATTTATTTATTTATTTATTTATTTATTTATTTATTTATTTATTTATTGGTTTTTTGGTCACACCCGGCACTGCTCAGGGGTTACTCCTGGCTCCATGCTCAGAAATTGCTCCTGGCAGGCATGGGGGACCATATGGGGCACCTGGATTCGAACCGATGACCTTTTGCATGAAAGGCAAATGCCTTACCTCCATGCTATCTCCCGGGCTCAAAGTTAATATTTTAAAAAATAAATAATAAACTAGGTCTGATTAGTCTGGGTGCCTTATATTCCACTTACATAATTATTTTCAATTTGTGTTTTTCTGAGATATACAAAACTTAAAATTGCCAGCTAGCACCTCATTACATACAGATATGCCAATTTAATTAGCTCAAACTTTACTAATGTACCTATAAGATGAACATTTTGGAAGCAATAATGAAATGGATTTTTAATTCTGCACATTTATGATTTATTTTATACTATTTCTAAATTAAAGTGAAATATACATTGCTATAATGGTTCAAAACACTTTTATATCCCTAAAGACTGCTATCTGGGTATTTGATATCTATACATATTTATAATGATATATATTAATTAATGTATATATAGTTTGTATATTTTTTCTATGATTTGATTAACATTTAAAATCAAACTTCATTTTTTTTGCAAAAAAGTAATAAGATGGACTGTTTAGTAAAACTGCATTTCTTCTTTTATCCATTTATATTTCTTCTCTGAATATCATAATCATATTCTCTGTCACATTTTCTATCGGAATCACTGTTTTTCCTGATGAATAGAAAATTATTTGCATATTTGAATACTAATCCTTTACTAGTTACTTAGTCTCTCTGTATGTTCATATGTGTGTGAAATAGTTCAATGCTTTTCTTTTGTTAGCTTATATATAGTAAATTTTGCTAATCATATTAAAATTTTAATATAATAAAAATGCTGGTAGTTCCAGTTTCTATGCCATGTTTCCAGTTTCGTTGATTCTGTGCTTTAGAAATACATCACTCTCCCTCATTCCCAATGTAACTGAAGTCCTGACCTTTGCTCCCTGTTACTTATCTTTCTCATCTTCTTCTTTCCTGCCTTGATTTATTTTATTCTCTGTTATTTTCTTTCCTAGGCTCTGAGGTCAAGGGTAATCTAGGCTTATTTTATTACATTTCTTAATTAAGTTGTTTTATGAACCACAGATATGTGAGATCATCCTGTGTTTTGTGTAAATTCTTCTGGCTTTTTCATTCCATCTTTCATTTCTAACCAAGTTGCAGCAAATTTCATGATTTTACCATTCCTTGTAGCTGCATAGTATTCCATTGTGTATATGTACCACATATTCTTAATTTGTTCATCTGTTGATGAACATCTAAGTTTATTTTGTATGTATTGCAGCAATGAATAATGCTATTCATACTTATTTTATTTAAATAAGTGTGTTTAAATTCCATGAAAAAAATATTCAAAAGTGGAATTGTTGCACCTGTTTGGCATCTCAATTCTAAGACTACTGGGGACTTTCCACATCATTTTCTGTTGTGAATCAAAACATTGCATTATTAGTGAGAGACAGAAACAGAAGAAAGTGGGGAGAAGTGAGAGAGAGATGAAGAGAGACAGAAACGGGAGAGAGGGAGAGGAGAGAGAGAAACAGGGGAGAGTGGGAGAGGGAGAGGAGAGAAAGAAGATCCCAGGAAGAGGAGGAGGCCTATAGGTGCAGCTGGTTGATGCTGCTTATGCTGCTGTTCTGGTCTCTGGAGTGTAGGCTCTCTCCCCCATGTTTTCCTAGGTGCTTCTTACTATCTGCCAGGCTTCTCCTTTTTTACCTGGTAAGTACCATTACAGGGGTCAGGTCATGCAAAACCAGTAAGCGCCTTAGATACATTAGCTATGCTTCACAAGATTCAACCAGAGAACATTTTCATCAGCAATGAATGAGAATTCCTTTTTCATCACATCCCTGTCAACACCGATTTTTCCTACTTTTTATTTTATTTTATTTTTTTGTTTTTTGGGTCACACCTAGCAGTGTTTAGGGGTTACTCCTGGCTGTATGCTCAGAAATCGCTTTTGGCAGGCTCAGGGGACCATATGGGATGGTGGGATTTGAACCACCATCCTTTTGCATGCAAGGTAAATTCCAAACCTCCATGCTATTTCTTCGGCCCCCTCTCCTACATGTTTTATATATGGTACTCTCTCTGGTGGGAGATGATATAGTATTATTGTTTTCATTTTGATTTCCCTAATGATAAATGATTTTTTTTTCTGAGAAAAACCTATTCATTTCCTCTCCCCTCTTTTTATTTTATGTCATAAAGACAAATATATTCACATTTTATTCAGTCTCTAAAAATAACTCTGAAATTCTGATAATGTTACAACTAAGTCGTAGGAATAATGTGAACACATTAATTTTAGTATAAGTGAAGACAGGTCCTAGGTAAAATCATTTATGGTGTTTATTTTATTTTTAATATCTTTATTTAAATATCTTGATTACAAATATGATTACAGTTAGGTTTTAGTCATGTAAAGAACATCCTTTCACCAGTGCAACATTCCCATCACTAATGTCCCAAATCTCTCACTTGTACTCGAGACAGGCTTTCTACTTCCTTCGTTCATTCACATTGTTATGATAGTTGTCAGTGTAGTTATTTCTCTAACTGCACTCACAACTCTTTGTGGTGAGCTTCATATTGTGTGTTGGACCTTCTAGCCCTTCTCTCTTTTGTCTCTGAGAATTATTACAAAAATGTCTTTTATTATTCTTAAAACCCATAGATGAGTGAGACTATTCTGCATTTATCTCTCTCCCTTTGACTTATTTCACTCAGCATAATAATTTCCATATCTATCCACGTATAGGAAACTTTCATTCAACTCTCGTGCATAATATTCCATTGTATATATGTACCACAGTTTCTTTAGTCACTAATCCGTTGAAGGGCATCTTGGTTGTTTTCAGAGTCTGGCTATTATAAAAAGCGCTGCAATGATTTTTGAATTTGTCTTTTTAGCTCTTTAATACTTTATATGTCCCATTTATTAAGTCTTTATTGAATGTGAACATTTTCCCCATTTAGTTAGCTGTCTTTTACTTTTATTCTATATTTCTTTTGCTATGCAGGAACTCTTTAATTATATGGTGTTCCATTTGTTATTTTTAATTTTCTTGTCTTTATCAGTGATATCAGATCATTAAATATGTCTCAGAGGTAACTTTGGAGTGTTCTGCATATTTTTTTCCCTCAGTGTACTATTAAGTTTTTGGTTAGATTTATTTTAATTTCTTACATGTAGTTATCTAGTTTTCCATCACCATTTTTTGAAAAGGCTATCTTTATACCATTTGTTTTTCTCAGCTCATTATCAAAAGTTAACTGTCCCTATATATAGGGACATTGTCATTGGGTATTGAATTTTAAACCATCAATCAGAGGATCTGTCTTAATTCCAATACCAGGTCTACTTAATCACTATTGCTGAATAAATAATACAATTTCAAATTAGATAATGGGATATCCCACATTTTTTGTTTTTCAATATGGCTATGACTGTTTTTGGTCTCTTCTTATTCTATAAAATCTGTATTATTGACATTTTTAGGTCCTTGGAGAATGTCATCTAAAATTGCATGAGGATTGCAGAAACCTATATAATAGCCTAGGTAGGATAGTCATTTTAACAATATTTTCCATTTCATGAGCATGCAGTATTTTGCAATTTTCCAAGAATTTCTTACTCTCGAGTGAATTAAACTTATCATGGTATTGATTTCATGTGACTTTGTGAACTTGATTTCTAGATGATACTTACTGGTTTTGATACTATTTTAAGTAGAATAGACACTCTTTGATCTTTCTCTTTTGGTTCAGTTTGTTGTATACAAGAATGCAACTGATTTTTCAGTATTGGCTTTTAATCTGGTTATTTTGCTGTATTGACATACTCCTTCTAAGAACATTTTTCTGAACTCTCTCTCTGTGGTCTTTGTATTATCGTGCCATTTACAAATGATATATAGTGATAGATCATAGATGATGAATAACATACACTGATAATTTGACTTCTTTTCCAATTTGAATACTTTTTATTTGTTTTTCCCCCCTAATTTATGTGGCCAGGACTGATAATACCATTGAATAAAAGTAGAGACAGTGGGCATCATTGCCTTGTGTATGTTCTCAGCAAAAATGATTTTAATTTTTCATCAATAAGAATGGTATTGGCCGTGGTTTGTTATAGATGACCCTTACAATCTTACAGAAAGTTTTTCCACCCCTATTTTGTTGAGACTTTTTTTTTTAATCATGAAGTTATATTGGATCTTGTCAAAAATGTTTTCTCGGGGCCAGCGTGGTGGTGCTAGAGGTAAGGTTTCTGCCTTGCAAGCACTAGTCTAGGACAGACCGCGGTTTGATCCCCTGACATCTCATATGATCCCCCAAGCCAGGAGTGACTTCTGAGTGCATAGCCAGGAGTAACCCCTGAGCGTCACCGGGTGTGGCCCAAAAACCAAAAAGAAAATGTTTTCTCTATGGATTGATATGATCATGTGCTTCTTGTCTTTCTTTTTATTAATGTGGTATATTAGGTTTATTGATTTGCAGATATTGCGCCATCCTTTTATCCCTGGGATGAATTTTATTTGATTATGATGATGATTTTTGTGATATGTTGTTGGATTCATAATTTAAAGTTCTGTAAATTTGGTGTTTATTGGGGAGATTAGCCTAAATTTTTTGGGGGGAGGGCAATGTCTCTCTGATTTAGATTTTAGTGTAATGTTAGCTTCATTGAAGATATTAGGAAAGAGTCTGCATCTTCAGTGCTTTGGAGCTTAGTGTATAAAGGAGTAAATATTCTTTAAATATTTGACAGTGAAAGAGATTCATGAAGTTTTAAACAGTCTTTCTGTAGAAGTTTGACATGCTTATAATATTCATCTTGTTTTAATTTCCTTTTTGTAATTCCAAGAATTTTTTTTGCCTACCACTTTTTCTAGTTCTGTCATTTCTATTTGTAGATTCTTAGTTTATCTTTCATACCCTCTTGTGTCATTGGCTTTTCATTCCATTATTTCTTTAGCTCATTAAACATACTAAGCATTTAATCTGAAATCTATTTTAGAGAGATTATATAGGGATTTGTTATTCATGGATCCTTCTTCACAATTACAATCTATGCTGACTGATCAACTTGGGGTTCTCTACTGCTTTACCATGTTTCCTTTTGTACTCTAGGACTGTATCTGCATTACATTTTTTTTTTTAAATTACTCATGTCCTCTCCACCCACTGCCAGGCAGAATCCTGGCAAATTCTCTGATCACTTTGAAGTCACATACCACTTTGATTATGAAGTGAGTTTTCTACCTCTAGTAGTTATGGTATTTCTTCCCTTCTTCCCTCCTCTCCCAAGCCTATTTCTTATATAATTTTTAAAAATCATTAAAAAAAACCCGTATAATACTATTTAACCTAAGAAAATTCTATATATAGTGCCATTTAACTTCTATACAAATTCATTTTTATCTTTAATAAATAAGATCCTATTTAAAATTTATTTTGCTGATCTCATTTAGTTCTTATCTCATATTTTCCTATGTGATTAAAAATTTTATTTTTATGGTATTTTTTAATTATGATCACAACAAATTAGTCTCATTTATTTGATTAGATAAAAATCATAACTTTATTTTTGCCACTTCTTTGCCTGAAGATAAAACAATAATATGTAGACTTCTCCAGATTTTGATTTTGATTTTGACTGAATAGTTTCTGGTCAGTGTAGCATTTATTTTGTTTTTCTGTAGCCATTTTTTCCCTGTAAGTTATTAGATGTCTAGGATTGAGTAATTTTTGTGTTGGTTTTTTTCTACAAGAATATTTCATAATGCAATATATGTTCGCTTTTATCACAGCTTGATATAGCAATTGTAATTTTAGTCATTGACATTTTACCTTGTAAGCATTTTCTTAATTGTTAGCCAAATAATTCTGTTCATTCCTTCTCTATTAATTGCTGAATAAAACATAGTGGCATTTTGTAGTGATGTATTTTTTTTTTACAACTTACTAATGTTTCTTATATTGTTAGTTAAATAACAGAAGAAAATGTATTGTTTTATATTTTAAAAGTCAAGATGTAACATTACCTGTGTTTCTTTATATAATATTTCAATGGGAAAATTTTATGAAAATTCAATTTATGTTTAAAATATGGATCTTAAATAACCACAAGCTCATTCTAGTAAAATTCACATATGGATGTAATTGTATAATATTATTTGATACTCCAAGAAAAATTATAAAATTGCAACTCACATTTTATGAAACTTGTTTTTATTTTTTTTATATACAGGTTATTAAGTGTTATCTGCTGTAATCTAGACTCTCTTCTCCTATTAGAGGTTCAATATCAAGTATCTGAAATGTTACTAAATGCTCAGGAAGAGAATACATTAGATACTTCAGAGAACCACAGGTAAAAAAGGACAAAAAATAAACCCTATAAATGCATAATAATAACTAAATAGACTTCTTTGCAGATGCTCTGTTAAAATAGTAAGTTTTGGTATAGTTTTAAAAAAAATCTTTCTCCATTATATGAATTCAATATATTTAAATAATAAATTAGTAAAAAGAAATTAAGGCATAAAGGCCACCATTAGGAAAATTATTAATTTTCTGAAAGAGGGGCTGAAAATAATTGTTTTCTACATATTTTGTTTATTTTATTCTTTTCTATATTGTTAATAATTTAATTTTTTATTATTGTTACTGAAGTCTCATTATTTTTAAGTTCCTGCTACATGAGTTAGATGAGCCACTGGGTAATCTTTGATTTTGTGTCCTTGTACTATTCTTTATTATTAAAAAATATATTAGCTTGAAGTTGTAAATTCTAATTATTCCAAGGTGAGGTTATGGTATTGTCTTGGTATTTTTTACTTATACAAAGAATTTTGTCATTCCTCAATTTGAATGACATGTATTGAGTACATCTTGAATAGCCAGAATTAATACTGAATTTGTAAATTTTTTTTTATTTGGGGCTGCTATATGTAGTAGAGTTTTGAGATTACTCCTGACTCTAACCTTAAGGATCATTTTTGACAGCGGGAATTGAACCATAATTGACCACACTTGAAGTACCTTACCTGCTGTACTATTTGCATTTGTAAATTTAAGTACGTGCTTTTTATGTTGGATTGTCTGTAAAATATAATTGCTGACCATATAGATATTATAGGTTTGATATAGAATTATAGTAATGACAGTTTTAGGACATTTGGAATGTTAGAGTTATCTCTTTCAACAGTTTTTATTAATTGCATCTTCATCAATTTTTTTGTCTGCTAGAAAACATGACCAAATATTGATGCATGTGTTTTTCAGGGATTTTATAATTGATGGAATATCAGTAGAAAGAAATCACATTCTTGTTAGACTTAATCTTATTGGTGGGCCTTCAGAACGAATTTTGCCTTCAAGGACACTAGAAAAGGTAAGTTTGGAAAAGGGAGAAATGATTTTCTGTTATATATATATATATATATATATATATATATATATATATAT
>PVKC010021767.1:0-17996 GCA_004027635.1 Crocidura indochinensis
GACTTTCTTCCTTCCTTCCTTGCTTCCTTCCTTGCTTCCTTCCTTGCTTCCTTCCTTGCTTCCTTCCTTCCTTCCTTCCTTCCTTCCTTCCTTCCTTCCTTCCTTCCTTCCTTCCTTCCTTCCTTCCTTCCTTCCTTCCTCCCTTCTTCCCTTCCTCCCTCCCTCATGCATGTAAGTGGACTATATAGCTTGATCCCACATTGTTGAATCAGAAACTGCATATAATAAAAATACTATATACAACAATTTATCAATGGAGACCATGTGATCCCCTAGAGATCCTTCTCAAATTCCAAAGGAGTGCACATGTAAAAATTATATAAATGGGGGCCGGGCGGTGGCGCTGAAGGTAAGGTGCCTGACTTACCGCGCTAGCCTTGGACGACCGCGGTTCGATCCCCCGTGCCCCATATGGTCCCCCAGGCCAGGCCAGGGGGAGACTTCTGAGCGCATAGCCAGGAGTAACCCCTGAGCGTCACTGGGTGTGGCCCCCAAAAAAACCCAAAAAAACAAAAAAACAAAAAAAAATTATATAAATGGGGGCCAGAGAGCTAGCATGGAGATAAGGCATTTGCCTTGCATACAGAGAATGGTGGTTCGAATTCCGGCATCCCATATGGTCCCCTGAGCCTGCCAGGAGCGGGTTCTGAGCGTAGAGCCAGAAGAAACTTCTGAGCACTGCCGGTGTGACCCAATACCCAAAACCCAAAACAAAACAAAACAAAATATATAAATAGCTGGGGGTGGAAGCAATAGCACAATGGTAGGGCATTTGCCTTGCATGCAGCTGATCTAGGATGGACGGTGGTTTGAATCCTGGAATCCCATATGCTCTCCTGAAGTGATAGTATGATGATTAAGGAATTTGCCTTGCCTTGCATGAAGCCAACCAGGTTTGATCCCAGGCATCCTATAGGCATCTGCCAAAGAGTGATTCCTGAGTGCAGAGCTAAAAGTAAACCTAAGCACCACTGGGTGTCGTTCTCCCCCCTCCCCCCCCAACAATAGCACAATCAAAACAAACAAAAAAAAAATCCAAGATCATTAAACCAGGATAACTAAATCAAAGCCAAGAAGCTTTGCTGATTTTGTTGCCAATCTGTTGTTTGTGACCTTGGACAGGTCTGTTTGTCTGTCTCTATCTTTTGTTTATTTTTGGGCCACACCTGTGGAGTTCAGTAGTTACTCCGGTTTTATGCTCAGGATTTAGTTGTGCTGGACTCAAGGTAGACTATCAAATGCCAGGGATCAAACCCAGGTTGACTGCAGTGGACAAATGGTTTACCCACTTTTTTTTTATATCTCTCTGGGCAGGTCTCTTGACCTCCAAAAACAGAGGTCTTCAAACTATAGCCCACAGGTTATATGCGGCCCACTGAGTACATTTATCTGGCCTGCCTGGCGTTTGCCACTGCTGCCTGTCCTGCTTAGCCACTGACTCATCTGTGCATATGTGCTGTACTTTCTGATTCCCCTCCTTCTCTCTGTCTCTTGATTCCTCCTATCAGTCTTTGTCAAGAGTCCTCAAACTACAGCCCACCAAAAGCAGGACCATTGAAAATACTGGTAAGTTTGTTGATTTGACTATACTTTGCTTGTTCTTTCTTTTAAATATTATATTTGTTTCCCTTTTTGTTTTTGTTTTTGTTTTTGGATCACACTGGCAGTGCTCAGAAGTTTCTTGGAGGACTATGTGTGGTATTGGGGTTTAAACCCAGGTCAGTATTGTGCAATGTTTGCAAGATCAGTACCCTCCTTGTTGTACTGTCACTCTGCTCCCAGTGTCTTTGCTATCCAACTCCCCAAACCATGTCTCTTTCAGTCACTTCCCTTCCCTTCCCAGACAACATTTTTGTGTAGTATTTCCCTAAATCCTATACCTTTTATCTGCTGATATATGATCCAAAGATAATAGTTTATCAATTAAGGGTCTAAGAGGTGTTATGAAGGGCTGGGGTGCCTACTTTACATGCTGGAACTCTGGGGTTTGATTGCTGGTAATGCTTGGACCATAGAACTGTTGGGTGCAGTCCCAAAACAAAACAAAACATCCAGAACCCCAAAGCAAAGAACTTGCTTATCAGTGAAGAGTAAATTTTTGTTTCTTTGTTTTGTTTTTGGGTCACACCCGGCAGCGCTCAGGGGTTACTCCTGGCTCTATGCTCAGAAATTGCTCCTGGCTGGCTCAGGGAACCATATGGGATGCCAAGATTTGAACCACCGACCTTCTGCATGCAAGGCAAACAGGCCTTACTACCTCCATGCTATCTCTCTGGCCCCTGAAAATAATTATTAATGAAATAATAATTGGATGAAAGGACAGTTGAACTAACACTAAAGAGACTGGTTGAACATGTGCCTACCATGTGTGAGACTCTGAGTTTAATCCCAACAGCATTGGGAAGGATCCCAGGACTCTTAGCCTTACTATGGACTTTCAAAAACAAATATGGGATAGAGCAGTTACTCCAATAACATCTTTAATCACCTAACTATTTGTTTAATTATGATATTATTGAGTTAATTAAAAATTTCCCCCATTATTTTTGGGTCACAAATAGCAGTACACAGGGCTTATTCCTGGCTCTGTGAACAGGGACTACTCCTAGTATGTAGTACCAGGGATTAAACCTAGGTCAGCTGCGTGCAAGGCAAGTTTTTACTTGCCTTATTATAACTCTAGCCCTGATTTTACTGAATTTCTACACTTGGATATAATTCTATGTGATGAAAGATGAGGTCCACACAGATATAACCATGAACATCCGGAGTAAAACCTTTCATGCATTTTACTCCATCTTTAGTTCTATTTCTTATTGTGTATCTATGAACTTTTCAAATGTCATTAATTTAATCAGAAACAGAAACCCTTTATAATATATAATTTTTTGTTTGTTTTTGGGTCACACCCAGTGACGCGCAGGGGTTACTCCTGGTTATGCACTCAGAAATTGGTCCTGGCTTGGGGGACCATATGGGATGCACGGGGATTGAACCGCGGGTTGTACTAAACTGGTGCAGGCAAGGCAGATGTCTTTCAGCTTGTGCCACAGCTCCGGCCCTAGAATATCTAATTTTTTGTTTGCTTTTTGTTTTTGGGTCACACCCGGCAGTGCTCAGGGGTTACTCCTAGCACTATGCTCAGAAATCATTCCTGGCAGGCTCAGGGGACCATATGAGATGCCAGTATTCAAACCACTATCCTTCTGCATACAAGGCAAACACCCTACCTCCATTCTATCTCTCTAGCCCCAGAATATATAAATTTTTTTCAGAATATATAATTTTTAAGAAAGTAAAGAGGTCTTAAGATCAATGTTTGAAGACATCTGATAAATTTATTTTCCTATAATTTTTCATTCTTGTAGTAAAAGTAAAAATTAATTCTTTGAATTGAATCACAGAAATAGAATGTTTGAGTATAATGTGATTTCTGGGGCTGTAGAGAGAGTACTGGGTGTTTGCCTTGCATGCTGCAGACCAGAGTTTTGATCCTGGACACCATATATGGTGCCTGGAGTAAACTCTAAGCTCTGAGCCAGGTGTGGCTAAAAAAAAATCCAAAATTAATAAAGTGATTAAGAATGTTGGCTAGAGGGGCCGGGTGGTGGCGCTTGAGGTAAGGTGACTGCCTTGCCTGCGCTAGCCTAGGACGGACCACAGTTCGATTCCCCGGTTTCCCATATGGTCCCCCAAGCCAGGAGTGACTTCTGAGCTCATAGCCAGGAGTAACCCCTGAGTGTCACTGGGTGTGGCCCAAAAATCAAAAAAAAAAAAAAAAAAAAAAAAGAAGAATGTTGGCTAGAGCGATCCATAGTAGAGGAGGTAAGGCACTTGTTTTTGCACAGGGTCAACCCATTTGAGAGCCCCTAGTATGCCATTTCCTGAGTACCTGCTAGTGCTCAACTCCCAACACCACCCCTCCCCCCAAAAAAGTGATTTCTGTTTGCTTGCTTTTGGCCACACCCAGTGATGGTCAAAGACTACTCCCAGAATAGTGTGTGCATGGTGCCAGTGATCAAATTTGGATCAATTTCATGCAAAGTCCATACTCACTGAGCCCTTTGAGATGGCTTTCTGATTCCAGAATAATATTTAAAAAATTGTTTCTGCATACAATGTGAAATTTCCTTCTAGAAGTATAGCATCAGTTTTTTTTTTCTCATGGTTGTACTGCATGAAGATGCCTGTTTTTTTTAGGAATCTCCATATTGTTTTCCTTAAAGGCTGGTCTAGAAAATAATAACTGGAATAAAACCCTGGAAATTGAGCTCCCATATGATCCAGCTATACCACTCCTAGGAATATACCCTAGGAACACAAAAACACAATACAAAAATACCTTTTGCATACCTATATTCATCACAGTGCTATTTACAATAGTCAGAAACTGGAAACGACCAAGATTCCCTTCAACAGATGAATGGCTAAAGAAACTGTGGTGCATATACACAATGGAATATTATATAGCCGGCAGGAGAGATGAAGCCATCAAATTTTCCTATACATGGATGGACATGGAAACTATTATGCTGAGTGAAATAAGTCAGTGGGAGGGAGGAAGATACAGAATAGTCTCATTAATCTATGGGTTTTAAGAGAAATAAAAGATATTATTGTAATAGTACCCAGAGGCAATAGAGTTGAGGACTGGAAGGACTGGCCCATGATATGAAGCTTACCACAAAGAGTGGTGAATGGAGTTAGAGAAATAACTGCACTAACAACTATCATGACAATGTTTAAGAGTGAGAGAAGTAGAATGCCTGTCTCAAGTACAGGCAGGGGGTGGGGAGAAGGAAGATGAGGGATATTGGTGGTGGGAATATTGTACTGGTGAAGAGGTGTGTGTGTGTGTGTGTGTGTGTGTGTGTGTGTGTGTGTGTGTGTGTGTGTGTGTGTTAAAGATGCCTATTTGATTTTGGCAAAATTTGCTCAATTTCCCAGGTCACCACTACAGGGCAAAGGTGGTGATTATGCAAAAGTTATTCTTTCTTGTATTCTTTAGAATTTCTTATTTAAAAATTTAAAATGACTTTGATGGGTTCTTATTAATAAATTACTAAAATTTCATCCAGAGATAAAGACCCTGGTGTTGAGCTCTTTCTATAGCAGAGGTTTTTAAATTCTTATTTTGTTTTAGGGCCATACCAGGCTGTGCTCAAGGGGGTACTTGTGGCTCTGTGTTCAGGGATCACTCTTGGTGAGGCTTGGGGGAGTTAGATGCCATGTCAAGGGTTAACCCAGGATCAATCATGTTAAGGCAAGAGCTTTACCTCTGTACCATCTCTCTCAAGCCAAGTTCCCAAACTTATTTGGCCAATGATTGTCTCTTCAAGGAAAAAAATTTCAGTGAATCCTTGGAACTCTTTAAGTGAACAATAAACAGAAAAACAGAAAACACCACCCCTGGGGACATAACTCCCCCCACTCCTATTTCCCTACACTTGAAGCTACTATCATCTACTAGATCAGTCCAGCAAAGATTGGGGGTGATAGAGTCCCAAGGGGGAAGCAGAGAAGGATAATATCACTTACTCTGGGAAACACTGAAGATCACTCAAAAATGTAAGGCCCGGTAAAAGCAGAAAAATACAAGCTTCAATAGATGGGGTTGGGATTGTGGTCAAAGACTGAACAGGAAATATCAAGTTTTTTTTTTATTATAAAATAAACCTGAGAAAAAACTGATACAAAACTATCATGACATGGCCTAAGTGGAAATGCTCAGCTTCTTAGAGTAAAAACCCCACAGAAATTGTTCTTTATTTCTATCATCTTCCTTCTGGCCTTTTCTTTAATTTTGGTGGTGGTGGTGGTGGGAACCACACCCAGCAGCACTCAGGGTTTTCTTCTCCTGACTCTGTGCTCAGAAATCAATCTTGGCAGGCTTGGGGGACCATATGGGATGCCTGGAATCGAATCCCAGTCTATCTAGGGTTAGCAGCATTCAAGGCAAATGCCCTACTGCTCTACTATCAGTCTGACCCCCCTGGCTTTTTCTTAAGCAACCTCTTCCTTTTCCCTCCTATATGGATTATGTGCATTCATATTCTCTAGGAAACTTTCTGAACATGACTTGGCCTCTTGAAACGGCTGGATGGAGGTGCTAAAGCAATAACTGAAAGAGCTGAGTACATGCACTGCAGGGTAGTCTGGACACCACCAGGTACAGGCCCAGAGCACTGTTAGGGTGGTGCCCAACATAAAGACAAAAAAGCCAACAAAGGAAAACAGTAAGATAAGAGGTAAGACAGGAGGTAATGGTCAATGAAATTGCTTTCCTGGGTTAAATTTCCAGCAACCTATATGGTCCCCCGAGGGTCTACCAGGACTGATCCCTAAGCAGAGTTAGGTTTGCCCTGAGTATTACCAGATGTGGCCCCAAACAAGCAAACAAAAACCAAAATGTCATCATCAGCATTTTGCTTCCCTGGATAAAACAAATTGGGGGGCTTTCTTACATGCAGGAGTCTTGGATTCATTCTTACACCACATGTTCCCCATGTATTGTGTGAGTACCTTGGAGCACTGAACCCAGAATAGTCTCTGAGCACAGCTGGGTGTGATTCCCAAGCAAAAAATAACAATAAAAAGAAATATGTATATATTCAGGAAAAAGAATGATAATATATTAATAGCATATGATAGATCCAAGTCCTTAGTTTTAATACAACTTCTTTCTTATAGGTTTATTTTTATTTATAATTCTTGATTTATGTCCTCCAAGTGTTGGGTTTGACCTTGGGTGTGGCAGCTTTTCTGAGTTGGGGTGCATTTCTGGGGGAAGGAAACAAAGTGAAACTTTTCACTTGTCCTGGGCATAGGATGGGTGTCATATCTCTGCTGTTCTTAATTTGGGGGGGAGGGATTAATATTCTACAGTTCTCAGGCCTTATTCCTGGCACTAGGTTCAGGGGTTATACCTGGGGTTCTGGTGGGGAGTGTAGGATACCATATGTGGCACTGGAATTATGAACCTGGGTTGGCTGTGGGCAAGGCAAGTGCCCTGCTCTCTGGAACATCTCTTCAGTTCCCTTGCTTGCATTTTTCCACTGTATACCAGTGGTCCTCAAACTACGGCCCGCGGGCCACATCATACTGTATTTGTTCCCATTTTGTTTCTTCACTTCAAAATAAGATATATACAGTGTGCATAGAAATTTGTTCGTAGTTTTTGTTTTTACTATAGTCCGACCTCCAACGATCTGAGGGACAGTGAACTGGCACCCTGTTTAAAAAGTTTGAGGTCGCAAATTCGTGAAGCATTCCATATTTAAAAAAAAAAAAAGTTTGAGGTCGGGGGCCTGGGAGATTGCATGGAGGTAAGGCATTTGCCTTTCATGCAAAAGGTCATTGGTTCAAATCCCGGTGCCCCATATGGTCCCCCGTGTCTGCCAGGGGCAATTTCTGAGCATGGAGCCAGGAGTAACCCCTGAGCGCTGCCGGGTGTGACCCAAAAACCAAAAAAAAAAAAAAAAAAAAGTTTGAGGTTCCCTGTTAGGCCATGCTCTGCTAGGTATCTGAGGCTATCATTGTGCATAAGGTAAGCTGTCTTTCATAGGAGCTAGAAAGCTTTGCAGTACTTTACAGAGGCACCTCCTTGCTTTCTTTCTAGGTTTACAAAGGTGCAAATTCTGGGGTGATTGAAAAGCAAACTCAGAAGGCTTTAATTTTTTTCTTTTTTGAAGAAGTGCTCAGAAGACAGACAATGCTGATAATGATCCTTGGCAGGTCCACATTTGTTAATATTCCAAGTACCTTCTGCCACACGTTGAATGTGACATAATTTATTCCGGGACTATTTTGGTTTTCTGCTGCCAGTGACTCTGGGCATATGGCATTCCCTGAAGACATGAGGAAGGAAAGCAGGATGGGTGATAATAAGGAGTGAGGCTCACTGGTACGTTTCACGGCTTGGCTTGAAGATGAAATTCACAGCAAGGACTCCCGAGGGACAACCTCCTTATGTATAGGTCAAGGTGAGTTGCCTCATGACTGTGACGTTTGTTCCAAGAATGCCACTGCTGCTGGGGTGGAGGAGGGCTCACAGTGACTTGGGAACAATGATGAGAAACAGCTGGGCTGCTTGCTAAAAATGCAGATTCCTGGACTCCACCTAAATCCTAGAACTCCACGTTGTCAAGATTCCCTTAGATGAATTTTTGCTTGTTTGGCTGGTTTTGGGGCTACACCTGCCTATGCTGAGGGCTTACTTCTGGCTCTGAGATCAGTGATTACTTCTGGTCTTGGGGGACCAGATAGAATAGAACCCCAGGGTTCGAATTCGGGTTGGCCAAATGCCAGGCAAGCTCCTTTCTGACTATACTATTTCTTTGGTTCTTCCTTAGATTTTTATTAGATATTTTTGGAAATTTGCATTTCAAATTTAAAATTGCATCTGACAACATTTCTTCAGGATAGGATGGGAGGTGAGGGGCACATCTGGTGTTAATCAGGGACTATTCCTCATTCTGTGCTCAAGCGTGATCCCTGGTGGTGATCTGGGACCATATGAGGTGCTGGGATTTAAACTAAGTCAATGCAGGCAAGGCAAGGTTCTGACCTTAACCACAGTACAATCTCTCTAAGTGCATGTTTGAATCTAGAGAGCACAGATTCTGCCTAGCTTTAAACAGACCTCTTCTTTCCACAATGCCACTCTTTGTGGTGAACTTCAAATTGTGAGCCAGTCCTTCTGGCCCTTCCAGCCCCTAACTCTATTATCTCTGGACCTTACTACAGCAATGTCTTTCATTTTTCTTAAAATTCATAGATGTCTATCTCTCTCTCCTTCTGACTTATTTCACTCAACACAATAGATTCCATGTCCATCCATCTATAGGAAAATTTCATGACTTCATCTCTCCTGACAACTGCATACTATTCCATTGTGTATATGTACCACAATTTCTTTAGCCATTCATCTGTTGAAGGGCATTTTGGTTGCTTCCAGCTTCTGGCTATTGTAAACAGCGCTGCAATGAATAATGGTGTGAGGAAGGTATTTTTGTTTTGTGTTTTTGTGTTCTTAGGGTATATATCCCTAGGAGTGGAATAGCTGGATCATGTGGGAGCTCAATTTTCAGGTTTTTGAGGAATCTTCATATTGCTTTCCATAAAGGATGAACTAGAGGGCATTCCCTCCAGCAGTGAATAGGAGTTCCTTTCTCTCCACATCCCCGCCAGCACTGATTGTTCTTGTTCTTTGTGATATGTGCCTGTCTCTGTGGTCTGAGATGGTACCTCATTGTAGTTTTGATTTGCATCTCCATGATGATTAGTGACGTGGAGCATTTTTTCATGTATCTTTTGGACATTTGTATTTCTTCTTTGAAGAAGTGTTCTTTGTATGACTGAAACTAAACTACAATCATATTTGTAATAAAAATATATATAAAATATAAAAATTAAATAAAAATTAAAACTACTGTAACATATTAAAAATAAATGATGAAAATTAAAAAAAAGGGACCTCTTGCCCAAGAATTGCAAATTGTCTGTCTCTAGGATGAATAAAACCAGAGTTTTCCATATCCAGGAGGTCACATTATGAATCCTTCTATGTGAACCTTCCTGGTATGGCTTTATTTATATCATTGGACTTTTCTCTTTTTCCCTAGGATAAATACCTGTTAAATATCCTCTGTTTCTTTATAGACATTTATCTTTTCTTTCTTTCCTTTTTTTTTTTTTAAATAGGGCTTCCTAAGCAGTGTTCAGGAGAATCAGAAGTCACTTCAGAGGAACAACTGGACTGGATAGTTTAGTGCTTGGATCCAAGGATGTGGTGCTTAGGGTCCGGGATAACCCAGGTATCCTTCAGGGGACATGGAGTCTTGGGGTTGCCCATCAAGTTATACCCCCTGAGCTATTTTTCAAATCTTTGTATTTTAGAACTAAGTGAGGAAATTTGTGTTATGACAATGTTATTGGGTTGCAGATTGTAATGGGTGGAAGCAATGTGATATGTATCAATTATTCTTCAACTGACTCTCTATGTGGGAAAGCTCAACACTCTGAACACCTGCTTTAAATGCAGTAGCCCTAGGTTCATCCCCAGCACTACTTGGTCCCTAAAGCATGTCCAGGAGTGATGCCTAAGTTGGTAGGTTTAGGGTACAATATGCACTATCAGGGACTGAGCCTGGTTCAGTCACTTGTAAGACATTACTATCTCTTAGGCACTATATAAAAATAAATATATATTTATAATATATATTGTGTTTAAGCTGTCATTGTTTTATCAACTTAATGAAAGTGCTTGAGGGCTATTCCTGGCACTATGCTGGGGAAAGGGTAATCACCATTAGAAATGCTTGAACTATTGATACTAAGTTTAGAACCCAGGTTTCCAGTTTGCAAAGTATATACTTTTTTTTTTTTGGTTTTTGGGCCATACCTGATGACGCTCAGGGGTTACTCCTGGTTATGCGCTCAGAAGTCGTTCCTGGCTTGGAGGACCATATGGGAAACCGGGGGATCGAACCGCGGTTCGTCCTAGGCTAGCGCAGGCAAGGCAGGCACCTTACCTCCAGTGCCACCGCCAGGCCCAAACTTTTTTTGGTTTTTTTTTTTTTGGGTCACACCCGGCGGTGCTCAGGGGTTGCTCCTGGCTGTCTGCTCAGAAATAGCTCCTGACAGGCACGGGGACCATATGGGACACCGGAATTCGAACCATACACCTTTGGTCCTGGTTTGGCTGCTTGCAAGGCAAATGCCGCTGTGCTATCTCTCCGGGCCCTCAAAGTATATACTTTTTCATTGAGGTATATCTCTGGCCAGTAACATTGGGGTCACACCAGTTGTGTTCAGGGCTCCACCTTATTTTTATTTTTTTATTTTTTATTTATTTATTTTATTTATTTATTTATTTATTTATTTTTTGGTTTTTGGGTCACACCCGGTGACGCTCAGGGGTTACTCCTGGCTATTCGCTCAGAAGTCGCTCCTGGCAGGCACAGGGGACCATATGGGGAACCGGGGGATCGA
This sequence comes from Crocidura indochinensis, assembly GCA_004027635.1. NCBI lineage: Eukaryota > Metazoa > Chordata > Mammalia > Eulipotyphla > Soricidae > Crocidura > Crocidura indochinensis. The sequence continues at coordinate 10,993 of PVKC010021767.1, forward strand.
ACCGTGGTCCGTCCTAGGTTAGCACAGGCACCTTATCTCCAGAGCCACCGCCCGGCCCCTATTTTTTTATTTTTATCTTCAGATTTGTTCTTTTCTTAAGTTATAGATTTATTTTATTGCTTTTCTTTTAAAATACTCTTTTGGGAGCTGGGAAGATAGTACAGCAGGTATGGCAATTGCCTTGCATGCAGCTGGTTTAATTCCCAGCACCTTATAAGGTCCCATGAACCCCTCCAGAAGTGATCCTGTTTGGTTTTTGGGCCACACCCGTTTGACGCTTAGGGGTTACTCCTGGCTATGAGCTCAGAAATTGCTCCTGACTTGGGGGATCGAACCATGGTCCGTTCTATGTTAGTGCTTGCAAGGCAGACACCTTACCTCTAGCGCACCAAGAAGTGATCCCTGAGTGCAGTTATGAGAGAGCCCTGAGCTCCCCTGTGGCTCTTTGCCTGCAGAGCCCACAATGAATGCCTTGAAGTCATGTTCTTAGCTTACCTCTTGCCTTCTAAAATGAAACACTTTTCCTTTCTTTTAATTCTTACTCTCAAAACCCCCAAATTTTGGTTTTTAATTAAATGAACTAAAGGATTCTCATGTACAGTGTATATATAAAATTTGGTGGCTGCAGTTGGTGGTTTTCAGAGTAATCCAGCTCTACACTCATGGATTACTCCTCGCTGTGTTTAAGGGATCATATGGGGTGCTGGAAATCTAACCTATGTTGGCTGCATGCAAAACCTAGTGTATTGTTGCACTCCAGCCCAATAAAGTATATTTTAGAAGACACATAAACCAATTCTCATGGATCTCCAAGGGAAATACAGTTATAAGGCAAGCTGGTATCTATCATTCTTGTCTTCTCAGGACTTTGCAACTAGATGTATTCTTATGGTTTCCTTGTATCATTTTAGTGGGACAGAAAGAGCTTCAAGTAGCATTCCAGACTCTTAATTTTAGAACTACAAGATGGCTCAGAGGGGAAGAAGGAGTTGCTGAGCCCCAGGAGTGGTCCAGACTTGGAGGAATTTGTTCATACCCTGAATGGCTCATCAGATGTTGTTACACATGGTCTCCAGGTCTAGTGCTTTTCTGTCCTGTAATTTTCTTTTACCTGTCTTCTTCTAGCTGTGCACTATTGAGAAAAATTCTGTTGCTGGATTTCTTTCTCTGCAATTAATAATGAGCTAGAGGGCCGGAGTGATAGCACAGCACATCGTAGGGCACTTGCTTTGCATGCAGTGACCTGGGTTCAATCTTCTGCATCCCATACAGTTTCCCAAACCTGCCTGGAGTGACTTCTGAGCACAGAGGTTAAAAACAAAAACAAAAAACAAAAAAACCCTCTGAACGGGGCCCTGGAGATAGCATGGAGGTAAGGCGTTTGACTTTCATACAAAAGGTCATCGGTTCAAATCCCGGTGCCCCATATGGTCCCCCGTGCCTGCCAGGAGCAATTTCTGAGCATGGAGCCAGGAGTAACCCCTGAGCACTGCTGGGTGTGACCCAAAAACAAAACAAAACAAAAAAAAACCCTCTGAGCACTGCTGGGTGTGGCCCCAAAATAAAAACAGAAAACAAAATTAAACAAAAATCAAACAAAAGAAATGATCAAATTAAAAAACCAAGAGCTAGAAAACACCTTTAAATTTACATTTTTTATTATATTAGTGGCATCTCCTGGCAGTACTTAGGCTCTGTGGTCAGGAGTTACTCTTAGGAGTGCTCAAGGGTACCATGCAGCCCTGGGGAGTGAACCTGGACCTCCTGATGGCCTCTCAGTTCACATTTTCCCTAGTCTTTTGTTGCTGGTGGACAGTCAGCTCCTGAATAACTTTTTCCTGCACAAGGTTGCTATATGCTTTGAGTGGAATAGAGATTTTTTTTGTTTTTGTTTTTAGGTCACACCGGCAGTGCTCAGGGGTTACTCCTGACTCTATGCTCAGAAATTGCATCTGGCAGGCTCTGGGGACCATATGGGATGCCGGGATTTGAACCACCGTCCTTCTGCATCTAAGGCAAATGTCTTACCGCTCTGCTATCTCTCTGACCCCTGGAATAGAGATTTTACAATTTAAGATTTCCAGCACAGCAACCAAAAGCAGAATCTCTTTGGCCTTGCCCATTACTGATAAGAACTGTTCCTTTGCTCCTTGTTAAAGACACTAGAGCTGGAAGGGCCTTAAGAGGCACACATGACTCCATATCCAATTGGAGAAATAGGCTCAGAGACTTTTACAAGGTTAATTGATGAATAGTAACAGAAAATTGGGGGCTTGGAGAGATAATACAGTAGATAGTATAGCTTGCCCCTATGTAGCTGGACTGAATTTTTTTTTTCTGGCCTGAATTCTTTTTTTTTTTTTTTTTTTTTTGGTTTTTCTGCCACAACCGGTGACGCTCAGGGGTTACTCCTGGCTATTCGCTCAGAAGTCGCTCCTGGCAGGCACGGGGGACCATATGGGGAACCGGGGGATCGAACCGGGGTCCGTCCTAGGTTAGCAAAGGCAAGGCAGGCACCTTACCTCCAGTGCCACCGCCCGGCCCCTCTGGCCTGAATTCTATCCCTGACACCCATATGGGCCTCCAAACTATGCCAGGTTTGGAGTAATCCCTGAACACCACAGAGCCAGAACTAAGTCCTGAGCACAGCTGGGTGTGGCCCAAATACCAAAACCACAAACAAATATAAAAGTTGGAACCGAGCAGGGCTTTCCTGATTTTCAGTATTTTTTTTTTCCAGACTGTGGATTCTTTTTAGAGTCATTTCTGGTCCACCAGTTTCTAAGTTCAGTTCTAACCAAACTTTCTGGAAGTCCTGGGAATTTCATTCACAGAACAGTTTCTAATCAGGAGTCTAGTAGGAATCCATGCTAAATTTACTCTTATTTTTCCATAGCAAGGCCCTGATTGCTTAATGATTCAAATATACAACTTAGTCTATCGATTTATTTCCTTATACTTTTCTCAAATCTGTTATTCTTTGCAACAGATGTCTTCCTTCCTTTCTTCCTTCTTCTTTCTTTCTTTCTTTCTTTCTTTCTTTCTTTCTTTCTTTCTTTCTTTCTTTCTTTCTTTCTTTCTTTCTTTCTTTCTTTCTTTCTTTCTTTCTTTCTTTCTTTCTTTCTTTCTTTCTTCTTTCCCCTCCTTCCTTCCTTTATTTTTATTTCTTTCTCTTTCTGTTGTTCTTTCTCTCATTCTCTCTCTTATTCTTTCTTTCTCTCTCTTATTCTTTCTTTCTCTTTCTCTCTCTTATTCTTTCTTTCTCTTTCTCTCTCTCTTTCTTTCTTTTTCGTTCTTTCTCTCTCTTTTTTCTTTCTCTCTTTCTTTCTTTCTTTTCTCTTTTTCTTTCTTTCTTTTTTCTCTCCTATTTGGACCACAGTCAGTAGTGCTTTGTGCTCAGGGATTACTTCTAAGGTCTTGAGGGATCCTATGGGGTCCTGGGGATCAAATCAGGATAAGTTGCATGCAAGGCAAGTGCTCTACCCACTGTAGTATTATCCCAGGCCCTCTTGCCTTTTCTTTACCTATAAGTAAATTATGTTTCTATTCCCTATATATGAGTGCTTCCTTCTTTTATAGAAATAGTCTTTCTAAGAGTTTATAGTAAAAGGTAGTTTATGTAACTTGAAAGGCAAAATCTCACCATTTAATGACTAGTGTTGGACTATAAGAAGTCTTTTAATGGGCAAGAACATTTTCTCCTCATTATCACCTCCTTAAGTTGAATAGAACTAGGAGGCCTAGACTTGGCCTTGGGGGTTTTACAATGTGATAATGAGAGAAGTTTTTGTACTATTTGTGCCTTTAAAATATTTTTTTTAGCTCTTGTTGTATTTGATTTATTCTCTTCACAAGATTTTTATGTGGCTTCATTAGAGACAAAGGCATTTCAGGCTTGAATTACTAGGCCCAATTCCTACCTGGAAGACAGTAGGTGTGCAGGCAGTCAGATCTGAGTGGGATATCCAAAAATTTTGCTGATAAGAGAATCATAAGTTAAAAGGAATATCTGACTTTCTGAATGAGCACTTAACTCACAGAAAAGGAATTTTTGTTTCTTATAGAGACTTTTATTTTGAGAGCCAGGGATATTTCTAACTACTGAACCTGGTCATGCTTTTCTTGGATCTTGGTATGAGCTGGAGAGTTGCTCAGAGAATATAGAATCTAAGCAATAAATAGTTGTGGTTTTTTCATTGAAGTTTAGGAAGCCTGAGCTGCTTCCAGGACAGAAACATTATCACTACCACATTCACTCACACTCCTGCCAAAGATCTGCCTATTTGTCAGATGCCACCAGTTTCTTGGCAGCTTGAGGTCAGGAGCATCTCAAGGGCCTTTGATAAATTGCTTGCTCTGAGGGTGGTCTACTTTCTACTTAGGTGACTACACTGTGAACTTAAATCAATTTAAACAGAACTGGTATCGTAACTCATATTTTCACTGTCTCACATTTGAGCCTCTCATCTCCCATGAGATAGAGCTGGGCTCAAACTCAGGTCATTTCCAAGCTCTATTATATTACCTTCCCACGAACATTATCTGGGACCTTATTCCTCTCTGTTTAGATAGTTTCATGTTTGGACCACAGAGATAGTACAGCAGATAGGGCTCTTCACTTGTATGTGGCCACCCCAGGTTTGATTCTTGGTATTTCATACGGTCCCCTGAGTCCTCCAGGGTTTTAGGATTTGGTAAGAACCACTGGGTGTGTCCACAAAACAGAACAGAACAAAAGATAGTTTCATGCTTTCGTGGATCTACTCAGAATATCAAACTGCTTTTAGTGGTGTCTGAACAAATGCACTAACTAGTCTGAATGTTGTTGTTTGACTAAAATCTGACCTGAGTAGATAGAACCAGAGAGATAAAATGCCACAAAATGAGAAAGGAACCCTCATCTATTGCTGGTGGGAATATTGTCTGGTTCAGTCACTCTGGAAAACAATATAAAAATCTTTTCCAAAAACAGAACTAGAACTGTCATATGCCCAAATGATACCACTTTTTGGTATCTATTCACCAAACACAAAATCATTAATTTAAAAGGATATATGTACATTTATGTTCATTGCTACACTTAGTACAATAGTCAAGGTATGGAAACAATCCAAATGTTCAAGTAAAGATGAATGGAGCAAGAAATTGTGATGCATAGATATACACAATAGAATACTATAAAGTTCTAAGAGTTAATCATGCAATTTTCTACAACATGGTTGGAACTAGAAGATACCATGCTAAATGGAGTCAGTTAGAAGGACAATGATAGAGACAGAAAAATCTCTCTCAGATTTTTGACTTAAAGATACACAGCAAGGCTGGGGGCCGGGCGGTGGTGCTGGAGGTAAGCCTTGCCTGCGCTAACCTAGGACAGACCGCGGTTCGATCCCCTGGTTCCCCATATGGTCCCCCGTGCCTGCCAGGAGCGACTTCTGAGTGAATAGCCAGGAGTAACCCCTGAGTATCACCCGGTGTGGCCCAAAAAACCAAAAAAAAAAAAAGTAATAATAAAAGATACACAGCAAGGTAGTGACAAAGAGCCAAAGGCAACATAATGGAGAACTGATCCACAAGGCAACATAATGGAGAATTGAGCCACACAACCCATTTGGAAGAAAGATTGAGAGGAAGGGGAGTTGGGATTCTTTGTGTGTGTGTGTGTGTGTGTGTGTGTGTGTGTGTGTGTGTGTGTGTGTGTGTGTGTGGGTGTGGGTGTGTGTGGTATTTGGGTCACACTTGGCAGTGCTCAGAGGTTACTCCTGGCTCCATGCTCAGAAATTGCTACTGGCAGGCACGGGGGACCATATGGGGCACACGGGATTCGAACCGATGACCTTTTGCATGAAAGGCGAACACCTTATCTCCATGCTATCTCCCGGGCCCCAAAAGTTTCTTTTGTTTTCTTTTGTTTTGTTTTTGTTTTGGGGCCACACCCAGCGGTGCTCAGGGGTTACTCCTGGCTGTCTGCTCAGAAATAGCTCCTGGCAGGCACGGGGGACCATATGGAACACCGGGATTCAAACCAAGCACCTTTGGTCCTGGACCGGCTGCTTGCAAGGCAAATGCCGCTGTACTATTTTTCCGGGCCCGGGAGTTGGGATTCTTGGGAGAGGAAGGTGGAGACCCTAATAAAAGGTATGGTGTGTTATGCATAGGGCTTAGTCCTAGTTCTGCACTCAGAGATCATTCTTAGTCGACTCAGGGCACTATATGGGGTGCCAGGGATTGAACTCAGGTCAGTGTGTGAAAGGCAAGTACTCTACACCCTGTTCTATATAGCTTTAATTCTTTTCTCTAAGATCTGAAATGCACATTGCAAAGGGAAAGAAGCCATCCAAAAAGATTGTGTAATGTATCATTAGAACTATCTGAGGTTTTAGAAAAGGCAAAACTAAGGAGAATAAAAAGTAAGTGATTGTTAGGGATTTGGAGTGAATAAGAGAGGAATAGATAAAGCCCAAGTAATGTTTAGAGCAGTTAAATTCTGTATAATATGCTTATGGTGGATGAACATCATTAAACATTTACTCAACTTAAACATTTACAGAACACTACTTGTGAAGCCAAAGACTGAAACAAAGAAATCTGTATGCTTCAGGTAAGAGCAGGTATCAGAGCTGGGCACTAACTCTAAGGGCTGATTGTAGGCTCTATATTAAAGAGGGTTGAGTCCCATTTCTGGCACTCATGGTGCCCTCGTTGGACATGTCTCAGGATAGTCTCCACACACCAAGCTGGGATTAGCACCTAAAAACTACCCTGTATGCATCCTCCCACCCACAAAAAGCATAGTATATTATTACTGGTTTGGTCCATCAGTTCACAAAGGTACTACTGCAAGAGGCAAGATGTTACTAATAGATGAAATCATTTATTAAATCAGATGAACAAGGGAGCCAGAGAGATAGCACAGCGGCGTTTGCCTTGCAAGCAGCCGATCCAGGACCAAAGGCGGTTGGTTCAAATCCCGGTGTCCCATATGGTCCCCCGTGCCTGCCAGG
>PVKC010021768.1:0-18022 GCA_004027635.1 Crocidura indochinensis
CATAAAAGCATCTTAGAACCAGGGTTTTGACTCAGCAGTCAAGCACTTGCTTTGCATGTATGTGGCCTTAGGCTCAATTACCACTCCCACAAAAATAAATAACTAAATAAAGAATTACACAAATCGGATTGCTTTTTGGTAAAATATCCCCCAACGTGGAATTAATTTGCTGGACTATCTGGGCATTTTTGAGCTTCCTGATGCCCATGACCAACGTGTTTCCTAAATATACAGTATCGATTTCAGTTCTGTGATGGGTAAGAGTTCAAAACTCAGTCCATGACTGGCTCCTCATGGAGGCCAGCCTCACATACCTGCAAAAGTCACTATCTCCACTTTACTGTTTATTGTGGACCCACAATACTTCAGATTATCTTCTCTGAAACTCTCTTTTGCATTCATTCTTCCCATTCCCTACCCTTTCCTCATTTACTAACTTTGGAAGAGCATAAGCAACTTCATTTCCCAAAGTCCTGAGTTTCCTGGAAGATACAATAGTGGTAATGATAGTATCTAGTTGAAAGGGTTGTAAGGCTCATGCCTGGGAACCTGGCTTCAAGCAGGACATCAGTGAATGCTAGTTACTGTTGTCTGCTAGGTGGTATTTATTATCAATATTTTGGTGGAGTTTTGGGGGAGGGGCATACCTAGCAGTGTTCAGTGGCTACTCCTGGCTCTGCACTCAAGATTCACTCCTGGTGAGCTTGGGAAACTATGTGGGATGCCGGGGATTGAATCTAAGTTGGCTACATGCAAGGCAAGCTCTTTACCCACTGTACTATCACTTAAGCCCCTATTCAACATCATTATTTACTACTACTAGATAGAACTTAGCATTATTATTTTATCTATCTTTAATTTGATTTTAAGAGGTAGACAGCCAAACAAGTAGCATACCTAAAGAGGACATTATAAAGCTTAGAATAATCTCAACAAACCCAATATTGAGAAGCAGAATCCATCTCCATGGAATTTGGAGTCTGTCTCTGAGGTCATTTGTATGCTCAGGTCCTCTATAGGACACCTTGATTTCACTCTACTTGATCTCTAGCTGGCTTTATGGGTCATGGCTCCTTTTTCATGATCTCATCAGCTCTCATGAGCTCTGGTCCCAACACTGGGTGAACTTTTAGTCTCTTCATCGTTAGTTGCATGCATCTTCAGTTGTTCTCCTAGAAGTAAAAATTGAGGTTAAACTTAAGCTGTGCCTGTGGACAAATGCTGTTTCCATTACAGAAGGGCAGGCCTCATGGGTTATCTAGCACAAGCACAGCTGCCTGAGTTTACTGGTACAGGAAGTACAGGAGGAGGGAAAATTCTGAGAATGAGATGGGGATGGAGTGATTGATTCATATATGCCTGTTATTCTCCTCAGATGATCATCCTATGCTTTATGCCCAATGGAGTGTATCTTTAAGACAAACAACTCAAGTAGAAAATCCTTTTGAAGTTCTACTCTTAATCTTGGAAATTCATGTGACCTTGATAGTTCCTCTACAAGAAAATGTAGAAGACCAAAATAAAATAAAAATATTTTAAAGGAAAAAAAAAGTTTAAAAAGGATTCATTCATTAATTTTTTTTCTTACTTATTGAGTCAAATCAAATCCCAGAAAGAGGTGCCAATTTTCTTTTCTGTGATGTATACACTCTGTAATAAGCTCTTGGTTACCTGCCCTGGAGTATAAACTCTTTGGGAAAATCTAGATCAGGGTTCTCAAACTCAATTTACCTGGGGGCCTCAGGAGGCAAAGTCAGGGTGATCCTTGAATACAAAATCAGTAGTAAGCCATGACCATTGGAGGGTGTGACCCAAACAACTAAAACAAAACAAAAAAAGATTCCTCTAGGGCAGGCCACAAAATATTGTACGGAGGGCCGGAAAGGGCCCGCAGGCCTCGAGTTTGAGACCTCTGATCTAGATTCATTTGGGAGTCCCCTACTGCTAGCAGATGTCTGAGCACATAGAATATGTATAAGAGATATCATTTTGGGGCCGGCGAGATAGCATGAAGATAAGGCACTTGCCTTCCATGCAGAAGGACAGTGGTTCAAATCCCGGTATCCCATATGGTCCCCCGTGCCTGCCAGGGGCGATTTCTGAGCATAGAGCCAGGAGTAACCCCTGAGCGTGTTGGGTGTGACCCAAAAACCAAAAACCAAAAAAAAAAAAAGAAAATAGAAAGATATCATTTGTGTAGAAAAAAATGAATGAATGAATGAATGAATGGATGGATGGAGGGATGAGATGAGAAGGTAAGATGAATTGGTAGAAGAAATTAGAGGATGAATAGAGGGTAGAATAGGATGGATGATGTATGAAATGAAAAGAGCAGATGAATGAATGACTGGATAGACTAATGAGATGAACAGAGGAATGGATAGATAATTGAGTTATTGGATAGAAAAACTAAAATGATACATGGATGCAAAGGACGAGAATTGCATCTTGAGAAGCAGTGCATTAAGTTAGTCTGATTACTCTTTCTAATCTTAGAGCAACTTTTTATTTTCCCTGATCAGAGAAGAATGGCACACAAACTAAGGACAATGGTGACACTCCAAACCACTCTCAAAACATAAATATTTCTTCAAAGGAAGAACCAATCTGGAGTCTATTGCCCTAGTTACTACTGCTGAAAGTTAAGCTGTCATTCTCTGAAAAATAATAAACCCTTCACTTTTATAACATAAAAAGAAATAGATGTGATTGTACATATGCTGGGCAAGCCACAGGCCAACAGTAAATCAGAAACTGGGAGAGAAGAGATCTTTTTTTTAGTTTCCTTTCTTTTTTTCCCAATCCAAAAGAAAACTAAGGAAGAGGAGGATGAAGAGAGGACTGAGTAGGAAAAAATAGAAAACAGCTGGCTGCCTTTTACCAAAGGCTTTGAGAAAATGTAACAGCCATACACATGTTATGTTATTTATTTTCTCAGTAGTGCCTATGAACGAGGTAGGCTTCTAGGGTACTGAGGACACAGCATCAAATATTTGAGCACATGCCTGCCTTTTTGAAGCTTACTTTTTAGTAGGAAAAACTACCTTGATTCCATCAGGATTTAAGGCAAGTTGCTAGATTTTTAGTGTGGAGTTTCAACCTTCACCCAGGAGAAAATAAAATCTCAAAAAATAATTTGACCAACCTCTGAAGATGCAGTGGGGGTAGAAGAGGAGTATCAAAGCCTTTACCAATGGGGGAGACCAAAAGAAGAAAGAAACAATATAAATGCATAAATGAAGGGAGAATAAATTTATGATCCATCTTTCTCTGCAAAAATCCAGCATCCCAATCTTAGTGACTCCCACACGCCCACTTCTGGCAGTAATTCATCTCTGTAAGATCTATGGTGATGCTCAAAATAAATCCCTATCATTTCGAGTTCTGGCTTGCTTCCCCCAGGAGATAAACAGCTTTTCTCTGATGACTGCATAGTCCCAACTCTTGAGTGTTTTCAGATGACATAATTAACATCAGCCAAATGACATGGAGATCTATTCTGCAGCCGAGCCTTCTCCACATGCTAATGAAATCTTTACGCAGCGTGTTAATTGTGCTCGGTAGCAAATCTTAAATGGTCCTGCCTGAGGGAGGTCAAAACATCCCAGACAGAGACTGAGATCAAAAGACCAATTTCCACTTCAATCTTCCAGCTCCCACAGACAGATCCAGAATGTTCTCATTCCCTCCTAAGACTCAAACCACAAACTTCTTCCAGTCCCCAGCTGATTCTACTTGTTCTCTCTCATTAAGCCCTGCTCATCCAAAGTAATTTTTGAGAGTGTCCACTTCTGTGTGAATTAAACATCAGATCCTATTACCAATAACCATATCTTCTTAGCCTTCAAAGGGGTCTTTCCATATGTTTTATGCCTCCTAATCCATCCTCCATACCAAAACAGGATTACCTTTGAATATCAAAAAATCATCAATATCATTGTTTCCAAATGTTCCTTAATTCTCCAGGTTAGTGAAAGAAAAGGTTCATGGTCACTTGCAGCTATAGGGCCTGGTCAGCTCCCACCCCTGCCTTCCTTCCCAGAAGCCCCTTGTTGTTCTCTGTTCACTCCAGTCATGTGCACTGATGATTCTTCCTCCAGGAGTCCACAACCTCTTTATTCTATCCCTTCACAAAGCCTGTGAATAAATTCTGCTTCCCACTCTATATCAATTACCCCAGCAAAATGCTCAACCATCACCAACTAGGTGGTTTAAAGCAAAATAAACTACAAAATACAAAATACAATTTTATTTGCAATCAGGGTTTCTGATATCATAAGTATGGGTTCTGATTTAGTTGGCTTTAGGTCTGACAACAGGATATGAGACAGATAACACTTAGGGATGAAAGTTCAATCAGGGAAGGATCCATTTCTGAAACTAATTGGCTATTGACAGCACTCTGAAAGTTCTCTGTCCTTCAAAACGTCCTCATGTTGACATGAAGATTTCATGTCTGCCCATCTCTGGGTTCCTTCTCGAATCACCTAAGTCCAGAAGACAGGAGATAGTATCTGCATGGAAGGTGGAAGTCACACTCTTACATAATATCATGCAAGAAGTGACATGGCATCATCATTGCCTTAGTCTAGTAGCTGGAGCAAGTCTCAATTCTACCCACATGCAAGGAGAAGGAAGGACACAATCACAGACATTATGAGGCAGAAGGCACTGGGATATCTCAAAGATTTTTATTCTTCATTGAGCCTGATAAGGGTTATTTTCCCCTAGGTTTTTGCTTTTGTTGTCATTTTTTAGAGAATCTTTCTTTGAAATTCCTTATAAAAATTGTCCTTTGTGACTCCTACATACGTCCACACAAAGAATTTTCATTTCCCTTAAGTTAAAGTTGAATGACTCATCAAGGTCGCCATAACCATTAACCATCAGAAGAAAGGAAGCTCCAGGTGAACTCAGCTTTCTATGCTTCTATTCACCACTAATGTCTAGTTTTGAGACTAGTCAACCTGCTATAAATGTTTCTGAATTCATAACTGAGAGACTGTCCACACTGGTATAGAGACAACACTACCCTAAAGATGCTGATGCCTTTAGCATCTCTACCTAATTGGATTCTCCTTGTGCCTTGATCCAGATCAGGATGGTGGAAGAAGATTTTGGAAGACTTTAAGTCAACTGCAGTATAGTACTGTTTACTTCAGGAAATAGTCTATTTTTGAACAAGGGGATAGCTCAAAGGACTGGAACACATGCATCGAATGCAGAAGGCCCAGGTTCCATTTTCAGCACACACAATCTCTAACATCTCCACATTGATCTCTTGCAAACAACCCACAATTTAGAGGTTTCAAACTATTATATCTTATTACTTTTGTGGGTCAAGAATTTGAGTAGGGTTCAGCAGGGAATTTGAGAAGCCTACCCTAATGAGTTGGGTCATTGAAATGAGCCACTTGGGGCACTGAGATTAGCAAGAACACACCACTGATCAGTGTCCAACCTCTCTGGATGAGGCTCATCCAGTCCTGTTCCCCATATTTCTCTCTGTCCCAGAGCCTAAGAAGCAGACATGAGCCCTCAATGTTTATTAATCAACATTATGCCCATTTGATACAATGGCTCCAAGGAACAAAGCCCAGTGAAGGAAGACGAACCTCTGAAGGCAGCAAAAAGAAGAAATTTGTCTCTAGAATCATCTCCCAACAAGATTTTCTTGCTTGGGCATGAAGAGGTGAGGAAGGATTTCTGGACACTTGGAGTGACTGGTGAAAGCCATGTACCTTCAATCCTATTGTCTTATTTCATGTCTTTCATAGTCCTCTAAAGCATAAGTGGTCCCCACCCCCCTACCCCCACATACACACACATCCAAAGAGCTTAGTAGGAATTTCTGTTTCAGAAAGTTCTTCAAAGCACATTCATAAATTCCCTGTTTGTACACTTGGCATGTTCTTGATGGTCATCACTAGCATGTGAATATTCACCATGAGCTAGCCAATGCTGTGGCACCATTTCTGCATCATCCCAGCAGGTTCCACAAGGCAGGCCTGATCATTCATTCTTCACTACATTTACAAGAGGTAAGGTAGAAATTTGAGAGAGAGGTACTAAGGTTTACCAGGAATTTCCTGTACAATTATTATTTATGGACAAGAAATTTCAGGCATGGAAAGATAAGTAACTTTCTTAAGGCCAATATAAGTTGGCAGGTGAATAGTGATCTATTCTAACAAAATTTGTATATTTATGAATGAAGGTGTACATCATAATTGTCAGGAGGTGATGGGTGGATCGGACCCATTTCTTGAGTTGATGAAAAGTGACAGAAAATCAACCAAAATATGTTTAGGCATAAAGTGAAATGTCCTGGCAGGCCCACATACCTCCAGAAAAATAGGAATGATGACGTGGTTCCAAGAATCAGGAGCAGGAGCCTCTCACCTCCAGATTCTATTTTTGTTTCTTCTCTTCTACTAAAAGCCAGTTCCTTCTGGATATGGAAGATGTCACCACCCACAGATTCCCCATAAAAAAATAGAACTTTTCCTTCACAGATTGGGAAAAGCCTAAGAAAGAAAACTGATTGGCCCTTGTGGTCATGTGACCAACTTTTTCCTCAAGTCCCCTGGCCCACGGAATGGGAAACTAGCATGGTCAGCACCATGCAAACACATGTGCAAAAAGGATGTGGAAGCCATTCCTCAAAAGGGAGCAGGTAAGTCTCTGAAGAAGTGCAGGTGATGATGGCAGGACAGACTATAACTGACACAGACCAAAGACCCTTGGCTTTGTCTACTTTTGTCATCAGTTACAATTTTTGGCTGCTGAAACAAATGAATTTCATTGGGAAATGAACCCATTGTTCATTCACCTACTTTGGTATTAGTTTTCATACTCTCAGGGCATTTTCTGACCCTCTGAGATAACTCCTTATATCTTTCAAGGCTGCCCCTTTTATCATGTAGCAGAAAGAGCCTTTGGTTCCTTCTGCATTCTTCAAGGTTGCTGAAAGGATGTGAGAGGCCCAGTGGGGAATAAAACTGCCTGCCCTGGGCAAGTTAAACTGTCATAAAACAGAATGTTCAGTTGTCTCAGGCACCTAATCCAAAGAGGCAGACAGAAGAAAGCATGTGTTCAAGTAATATTAATATGGTTTCAATCTCTCCATCTCCTATGTATTATCTATGTAACTCAAGCAAGTTATTCTTCTCTGGGGTTCAGTCTTTCCATCTTCAACTTGGGTGTCTTAATATTGAGGCTGGTAATTTCTAAAGGATGATGGGACAGGGGTTGGAGTGATGGTACAGCAGTAGGGCATTTGCCCTGTATGCGGCTGACCCAGGACAGATGGTGGCTTGATCCCTCAGTATCCCATATGGTTCCCCCAAGTCAGGAGCAGTTTCTAAGCACATAGCCAGGTGTAACCCCTGAGCATCACTGGGTATGGCCCCAAAAAATTAAAACAAAAAAAAGGATGGGACAGAATGAAAATTAGGTAACGATAGAAATGTGTGTTCCAAAGAAAGACCTTCACACCTCCTAGTAACTATCACTGTGGGTAATGTTATCATTTCTGGCAATAAGTCATAAAGAACACACTTTTTTCTGCTATGAAATTCAGTGGTACTCAAGAGATATTGAGGGGCCCGGGAGATAGCATGGAGGTAAGGCGTTTGCCTTTCATGCAAAAGGTCATCGGTTCGAATCCTGGTGCCCCATATGGTCCCCCCATGCCTGCCAGGAGCAATTTCTGAGCATGGAGCCAGGAGTAACCCCTGAGCGCTGCCGGGTGTAACCCAAAAACCAAAAAAAAAAAAAAAATGAAATGCAAGAAAAAGAGTGCTAACCCAACAGAAAATGGGCAAAAGACCCAAGTAGATATTTTATGAAAATCTCAAAAGATCAATCATGATAACTGGCTCAGTTATAGTAGAAGTGCTGGTTGCAAACAAAGTGAGGGAACATCACACATTTGCCAGAATCACCACAAAGCAAAAAGACAATAGTGAGTGAATACAGGAATGCTCACAAGTTCCTCTTGGACATATCATTTGAAGCAAATGTTTCTGTAGGCAGTTTGACATTAGAGAAAAGTTAACCCAGAAAGTCCATGGGGGGGCTGGCAAGTGGCGCTAGAGTTAAGGTGTCTGCCTTGCAAGGCTAGCCAAGGAAGGACCGCGGTTCGATCCCCTGGCGTCCCATATGGTCCCCCCAAGCCAGGGGCCATTTCTGAGCGCTTAGCCAGGAGTGACCCCTGAGCATCAAACGGGTGTGGTCCGAAAAACCAAAAAAAAAAAAGAGAGAGAGAGAGAGAGAGAGAAAGTCCCTGGGAATTCACTATAGACATGAATCCTCCAAGGAAGCATTGGCAGCTTCCCTCCCTCACTTAAACCAAAGCCCAAAAGAGAGTAAACTCAGTAGTGATTTCATCATGCCACCTCTCCACAGCATAATCGCTTCACCCACTGCTTCAGACCGGGCAAGACAAAACTTACAAATGGTTCAGTCCAGATCTTGTATGCTCCATGGATGAACAGCACAGAGCTGAGCAACTCTCCACATGGGTGTCTGGAGCCCAGCTCAAGGTGAAGTGGGAGCAAGAGACAGAGTTTCAGAATGGAGTGGAGACAGAAGGGAGACTTCTGGGATGAGGGGTGTGACTTGACTGGCCATATCCTGTGTCTTGGCCTGAGTGGCAGAATAGGGAAACATGGTGAGGACATCGAATTTGGTTCACTTGGACCAAGGTGGATCTGGGCCCTTCACATTTGTGCCATTCATATTTGTAAAGATGAGAAGGTGTCCTGGAGGCTGCCATCTGTGACTGAGGGGAGACGCCTCCAAGGCCACCCACACCGGATTGCTGTTTGCCTTAGCTTTGGAAGGATAAGAGCTCGGAAGCTCCGTGGTCAGACCTCCCTCCTGGGCCAGGAGAAGCTCCAACCTCCGGTTGGCATTGGGCCAGCTGCCTCTACTCCTGGGCCTCTCCCTTTGTGTCAGCAGGTGGAAGCCTGCCCCCCAGCAAGCTCCGGTCCCCTCCAACACAGGCCTGGCTTTTGTCTCCTCAGCATCACCCTTGCCTGTGGGCGGCTTCGCAGGAATCCTGGGAAGACAGAGCAATGAGAGAGTATTAAAAATGTCAGCAGCAGGGGCTGAGAGACACAGCTGGGTAAATAGAGCCGGTGGAGATGTTTTCATTAGTTGGCTTGATGGTTATGCTCACTTAAGTTACAGATTTAAGGTAGAGGCCTATGAGTTCTTGTATCCATTTCCGGGCCTGCTCAGACCAAAGCACCACACTCCTCAGCTTTGGGAGGGAGTGGGGAAAGGGGTGGGATCACTTTTAGTTAGGGTTTTTCTTGCCATTCTTGGGAATCATTTACCTTTGTTTAATTTACCTCTTTGAAAAGAAGGTTTCCTTCAGGTAACTGAAACTCAAAATGCCCTTTCTCATGGATTTCTCTAGAAAGCCTCAGTTCCAACACATTTTTTGGTTTACTTGGTTGGGAGCCAACCTCAGACGTGCTCAAAGCTTACTCCTAGCTCTATGCTCCAAGAGTATTCCAAGGAATACTCCTGGAAGGGCTCAGAAAACCATAGGTAGTACCCAGGGATGGAACCCAGGTTGGCTGGGTACAAGGTAAGTTCCTTAACTATTGTACTGCCTCTCCAGCCTTACTCTGACTCTTTCATCTGGATGAATTGATATCAGATTGCTTCTCTGACTAAATTTGAATTGTTTCCAAATGGGGAGTTAAAAAGGGAAAAGATGGAAACTTCTCAAAGTAAATGACACAATTTCCTCACAGATATGCTGATAATCTCTAACCATTGGCGCTCAGCAGTTGTGCATATCCCAGAAAACTGTAGGACCCTAAGTTCAATCATCAGCATTGTAAAAATAAATCATTAAATTAAAAAAGCATCACTTGAAATAAGTGCCATGTCTATAAGTGCAGTGGTCAGAGTTATTGTCTCATAACATTCGCCATAAGGTTTACAGAGAGCAGAGTTCAAGCTGCTTGCATACTGCATATGTGAGAAAATTTCTACAACTCAAATTAAACAGTGTCTACCACCCTGTTTTATTGATAGGATGGAATGAACACTTGTATATAGCAGTTAACTCAGTGTTGGGCACAGCCGATCATAATTCTGGGTGAACGTTGCATCTTGTCTGTTAGAATGTGGCTTCTTAACACCCCCAGGAGCTGAAGGCTTTAAGTGTCTGTGCTGCCATGTTTATTGTGGCATTATTCATGGAAACTGAGTAATGGAAACCACCTAAGTATCGATCAGCAGATGAAGGGTGGAGATGCTGTGGAAGACACAGACACACATATATAGTATTTGGTCTTCAAAAAAGGAAAAATATTATTACTGCCACATCACAAATAGAGTTTATCTAGGTTAAGCCTATAGTGATAAAAGGTAGACAAAGGCAAATGTTGTATGGTATTGCTTTTCTCTGAATGCTGTTTAAAGTTCAGTTCATTGAGTGGTAAAGGATGGCCAGGGCTTGGGGCCAAGCTAAGTATAGAGGTGCTGGTCCAAGGGACAATGTGGCAACTAGAGTTGATCACACTAACTTGGCAAATTAAAATGTGCTGAATAGACCAACTATCAATGTAGGCACATAAAGAACAGGGGAAGGGGCCAGAGTGATAGCCAGTGGGAAAGACATTTGCCATGCATGCAGCCCACCTGGGTTCAGTGACCTACATTCCATATGATCCCCCTAACACCACCAGCAGCAATTCCTGAGTGCAGAGCAAGCAGTAAAAGTTGAACATCACAGAGGCCAGAGAGATAACACAGTGATAGGGCATTTGCCTTGCATGTGGCCGACTTGGGAGAGACCCAGTTCAATTCCTGGCACCCTATATGGTCTCCTAGCCTGCTAGGGGTGATTTCTGAGTGCACAAGAAAGGAGTAACCCCTGAGCGCAGCTGGGTTTGGCCCCAGAAAACAAAGAATCAATCAATAAGTAAAACATTTATAAAAAAAAAAAAAAAGCTGAACATCACGAGGTGTGGCCCCCAAACAAATAAACAAAACTCAAAAGGAAGAATAAGGGAAATGAGTTAGGGGGAAGTGGTCATTCACAAACTCAATGGCAAAATCCTTTTAAGCTATATCCATCAAGTCATCCTAGATGATATTTGAAACCTATTAACATCTTATTAGTAGTCGTTAGTGCTACAACAATAAAATCTAAAAATATGTCTTTTTAGAAGATATAATACCCAAATGTTGTCTGGATGATATAGAATAATACTAATGGTTCAGAGTGTTCCAAGTTATTCTAACTATATGTAGGTAATAAATTATTTGTTTTCACTCCAGTGCTCTTAATTTAAGGGTATGTTTTAGATGTAGGAAAGAGAATATATGTGGAAGAAGAGAATTGTGATGACAAGGAAGAACGCAATGTACAACTATAGTTAAACTAGACCATGCACTACAAAATAATACAACTTAATACAATGCAATAAAATCAGTGGCATTAGTATATGCTCAGATGCTAGTATAGAAGCAAGGGGGGGGCAATGGTTAATTCCCTGTAGAGAAGATAAAGTTGCCCCCACACACCAGGGTCCAGCTATGATGTCATGGGAAATGCCAAGCATTCTTTAGCAGCATACAATGTGCCAGCTCTTGGGCAAAGGTTTGTGAAGGGTGGAAGAGGTAAGTCCTTTGAAAATCCTGTTTTCATCAGTTGTAATAGGCTTCAGCCCTATGTGAAATCAGACCCTGTTTTGCCTCCCAGGGCCCGGGACCCCAGCTTCCCTTCGCATGTCTCGAGGATTTGCATCTCGGCAGGCCATCACCCTGGGGTCAGCCACAGAGACCACTGCTCGGAAATGATGGATGCTTTTCCATCCTCCCAAGCCGGGGCTTTCTCTGCAGCCAAAAAACATGCACTGGGGATGGCACATTCCTTCAGCACCTCACAGAGAAGGGAGCAGTGTGTTGGTATCTAGGGACATGCTTTGCAGTCTGTATACTTTGTACGTAAGCTGTAAATAGATTTGGGGCTATTATCCCTGCATTAAAATATATTAAAAACAGGGTCAGTTGGTGGTATCCTCCAAAATCACACCTGTACTTTAGGAATCCTGTCCTACAGCTATATGATAAGAAATATATGTGTATTTCCACAGAATCTCTGTTCTGGAGCCCAGAGAGATAGTTCAGTAGGAAGGGTCTTTGGTTTCTGTGCAGTTTACCTGGGTTTGATCCTGGTATCCTATATGGTACCCAAATCCCACCAGGAATGATTCCTGAGCACAGAAACAGGGGTAAATCCTGACAGAAGTAAAAACATAGGTTGTAACCAAAAAATAAAATAAAACAAAAGAATGTCTGTTCTGCTACTATTGCTCATTACGTGGAACAATGTCATCGATAAACTGATTACCAGATTTCATGTAGTTTTACACAAAACCTGTTTTTAAATCTTACACATTCTTAGCTTTTATAATTATTTTATGGAAGAGAACACCGGGAACTGAAAAACCGTATCACCTGTATAAGGTAATACAACTAAAAGGTGGGAGATAGAACCAATGTCTGAACATGACAACTTAGCTCCTCAGGCCTGACCCCTCAAATCCTACTCCTTACCCATGTCCCCAAATCCAGTGTGTCTTGTCCTATACTTTTGAGGTACAAATATCTCCCATGTTGTCATGTATTCATTATGTCCTTATCAAATAGATGCCCAAACATTGGCACATTTTGTCATTAAAGTCCAGGGACTGGAGAGTTAGTACAAGGAGAAGATCTTTCCCTTGCATGTGTCCTATCCAGGTTCAATTCCTGGTATCACATGATTCCCCTCACCAGCACTGCCAGGTGTCACTTTTTTTTTTTTTTGGTTTTTGGGTCACACTGACAGTGCTCAGGGGTTACTCCTGGCTCCATGCTCAGAAAATGCTCCTGGCAGGCACGGGGGATCATATGGGGCACCGGGATTCAAATCGATGACCTTTTGCATGAAAGACAAACGCCTTACCTCCATGCTATCTCCCAGGTCCCCAGGTGTCACTTTTGACTCACTAGTACCTTGGGTCCCATCATTGAATGTGTGTTCTAGTTGGCTAACAATCACTAGTGGGGTCCCCAATATTCCCAAACATCACTTGTCTATGAGAAGCAAAGGTTCGACTTCATCTCCAGCATGACCCCCATTCACCCATTGCCCAAACAAATATTCCATTCACAGTTCCCCAAGGTGACAAGTTGGGTGGTGTGCTGGTTCTCCACTGCACCCCAATTGGGACTTCCAAAGAAAAGAGTTGGGGGGGGGCAGAAATGAGGACGCACACAGCAGACATGACTGTGAACCCTGTACCACATCTTCCTGAGATGAGAGTAGAGCTGGTAAAGATTCCCCCAGACCCTTATTGGTGACTGAAATCAAAGACAGGGGGAAGGAAGACAAGGGAGCTAGGAATTAAGTGAGGCAGCTACAGACCAATGACTTAGTGGCTGAACTCACGAGCTAAACCAGAAGCAACACTGACTTGGAATGAACCTGGTATGTAGTGTCAAGGACACACATACCACTTGTTCTTCTTCTTTTATTTATTTATTTATTTATTTATTTATTTATTTATTTATTTATTTATTTATTTTTGGTTTTTGGGTCACACCCAGCAGCGCTCAGGGTTTACCCTGTTACCCTGGCTTCAGGCTCAGAAATCGCTCCTGACAGGCTCAGAGGACCATATGGGGTGCCGGGATTCGAACCGATGACCTTGTGCATGAAAGGCAAATGCCTTACCTCCATGCTATCTCTCCAGCTCCTAACCACTTGTTCTTCATACGTGCACATTAGCAGGCCACTGATGGGTAACAGAACACCTGCCAATCTTCCTCATGAGAAGGAAGAAAGGATGAGTCAAGGGGGAGCGAGGAGTGGTGTTTGGGTTACTAGAATGAACTATAGTAGGTTACTAAGGGAATCCAGACAGTACATGATGGATGAGCTGAGATTCCATGTCACACCTCCAACTCAGAGCTTGTTCCCTGGCCTCGGTGCCAAGGTCGAATTCTTACCCTATCCTGTTTCAGGAAAAAGACAGCCGGGGAGGGCGAAGAACAGCTGCCTTAGCTTCATAAAAGATGGGTCTCTTGCCCCCCCACTGCTTCAGGAAGAAGGGAACGAATCCGTTGGTTCTAGGTGGAAATAAAGCAAATTTAACTAAGATGGCGTGGAACCAGAGAGAAATGTTACCCAGAGTCATTTGGAAATCAAGTTTAACCCAGACAGATCCGTTACCAATTTCTTGGACAATTAATCTGGCTCTGAGCCACTTATATTTCTCCAGGCTCAGTTTCCTTGGCTATAAAATGGAAGTAGTAACAGCACAAAATTCTTAAGAGCCTCTATGTTTCTTTGTTTGTTTTTCAAATCAGTCCTGGAGGTTGGAGAGATGGTATAGGGGTTAAGGTGAATGCCTGGCATGATACCAACCATGATTCAGTCCCTGAAACCACAAGGTTACCTCCAACCCCAGCATCATGAGTGCAACTCAGGAACCCCAACACACTACCAGTCTGACTCAGGGAACTCCTGGCATTTTAGGATCAGAACCACATCCTGAGATTCTTGTGTTTAAACTCCCATATGATTGATCCAGAATCACTGGAAGGACCGCTGGCCTCCTGAGCATCTCTTGGAACGTCACAAAAATAAAATTTGAAATTACAGTGCACTGAAACACAGAAAGGGGTAAAGAAAATGAACTCTACTGTATTATTGTTTGAGGCTTATTTGGGATGTCCATAACCGATGATGCTCAGTGCTTACGACTAGCTCTATGCTCAAAGATCACACCTAGAGAAGCTAGGAGGACCATACGAGGTGGGGATTGAACCAGGGTGGACCACAAGTAAAGCATGTACTTTCTTTGTTGTCCTATTATTCCTACCTCACTACAATCTCACTGTTCTTTCCCCCAGATGGCTCTTAGCCTTCTCACTAGACTGTTATCCCAACCTGGCTCTCTTAACAACTTCCATTCTGCTCTTTTCCCCCTCATAATTCTCATTGGGTATCCCAAAACGGACTCTTCTCCCTCTTTATTTCTGCAACTCAGAGACTGCTGTCCAGATAGATACTATTTCTGAACTCCTGTCTGTGCCGGTCTACTTCCAAGGAAGCCCTGTGCTCCCCCATTCATGCATGACTCCCTCAGGGCTACTCCAAGACAGCCTAGTACCAGGCCTGGGACCCACTTGTAGAGCTGAGACCATTAGGCAATAGGTGCATTTGTCAGATTCTGGCCAGGTCACCAGAAATGGTTGGCCTGCTGCTAGCACCCTCTGTTAGGATGAACTCCAGGTCCCTTCAGACTCAGCTAGAAACTCTTCTGTGATGGCTCTAGGGGCAGAGGAAATAGAGACAGAGTGTCTGCCTATCTACCATATCTGCTCCAAAGGTAATTTCACCCTTTTAGATACTTGTTGAATTTTGTGGATCACCTTCCTTTATTCCATCTCTCATTAAAGACAGATAGTCTCTTCCTTCAGGTACAACTGGGACTTTGACCTCACCTGAAGACCTATTTTAATTGACATTTAAATGGTTTCCTTTTCCTTTTCATTTTTCCCATAGGAAAAAATATGGGCAAAAAATTGAGACTTCAATAAAGGCCTGATCATGGCAACATGTACACGCTGTATTTTTTTTGGTTCAAGGAAGAGATGAGGAAGAAGAGTGAACTAAAACTCTGAGAACAATCTAGAACTACAGATTCTCTCTGGAAAGGAACCCTCAAAAAAGGGAGACCTAAGTTGAAGTTTGAAAGAAAGGTATGATGGGTAGTTGTGTGCCCACACTTATAGCATGTGTGAGGAGAGGTTGTTCCCGGCAGAGAAGATGCCACCACTACAAAGGCATATAGGATGGAGGAAAATGTTACAATCATGGGCTTTTAGAGACCAACTTCCTTATCATCTCTGCTCTTCAGTCTCCTCATCTCTGGAAGGGGCCACAGAACAAATACTGTCTCCACAAGAAGAATTCTGTAGAATCAGGCCCTTCTCTCTGGTAAGCATTTAAAACAAAATGACTGAGGTAGTTGATCAAAAGGCAAGTTTCAAGATGGCAGCCCCTAGGGCCCAGAGTGGTGGCAGGCAGAGAAAGGAGGAAAGATGGTAAAGTGCCTTCCTCTGTTCCTTTTCACCTAGGGTTGGTAGAGACACAGCATCAAACAATATGTCAACCCTAAATGAGCTGCATCTGTCCAGCTAGAGAGGATAGAAGAGTCCCTTTAAGATTGGGTTTGAAAGTAGACAACACAGGAAAAGAGAAATCCCATTATGCAGGTACTGTTTGTGTTTCAGCATGATATAGAAAGGCCCAGTTCTCTGCTCAGCTCATGTTTGGGATACACAGGGTTTGAGAACCTGGACACCATCATTTTCTGTATTATCTTGAAACCTAACTCCACCTCAGGGCCCATGATTCCAGTCTGACCAGCAACAGAGCCTAGGAGACAAAGGGCAATGCTTAAGAACACAGAGCCTGGAGCCAGTCTGTCTGAATCCAAGTCATATAATCAAATCATATATTCATATCCTAATCATGCCAACCTCCTAAGGTTGTAGAAAGATTAAGAGAGCAAACAGGTATTTATTACTTAGGACACAGCTTAGAACTTAGTCAACATAGTGCCATCTTTCTGCCTCACCAGCTTTGGGATAGTCAAGGCTCAGGAGATGAAGGAATGAATGAGTTCATGCATGAATTGCTTTCAGTCCAAGAGTGATGGAGCATGCCTTCAGCATTTACCCTGGAAATTCTCCAAACTCCCTTTATTAATGAGATGTTTATTGAATTCTTGATGATTACTCTTGATCTCATCTAGCTGGACCCCACTTTTTATCCCACTCCACAAACTATTGAAGGATTGCTTGGCCTAGAATGAGTAGCATGCCAAGTGGAAATAGGACACAGTTTACTTTAGCTCTATACTAACCCCAAGCAAGAGTAATAATAATAATTTGATTTTGTTGCAATGCCAGCTGCATCCAATCCTGCCAGAATCCCTGGAGGAGGGTCTCTTCAACCACAATCTTCAGAAGCCTCAAGGATGGTTTATAAAGGTTGGTCTATTGTGTTGAGATTAAGGATATTGCATCAGAACTGTGTTGTCCTTCTACTGGCAAATCTGTGTTAGGTGACCTGGTACCGATTGTGAAAAATCCTCTGAACCCCCAGTCTCTTATTGGATATACCCAGAGTATAATTCCTTCCAGGATCTCCATTGTAGAGACCACCCTCTAAATATGGAAGTTTAACCTCTCTTTGCAAAGCCTTTGAGGTCCTCAGACCAACTCACTGATATGGAAGTCATAGATCATGAACTAGCTCTGCCCAGAATGGACCATGTGGAGACTTGGCATGAGGCTTCTGGGTCTCTCTCCATTGCCTCAGTCAAATTCCAGAGGGAATTATAGGCAGTTGGGGGAAGGGTGTCTTGGTTTTGCATTAGCTTCTCCCTAAAGGCTCAGGAGAGAAATGAGGCTAAATTCTCCTCAACGAGTTGAGAGAAAAGACTGAGATTTGGTCCCCACAGTTCAGTCCGAGAGAACCTCATCAGTGGGTCCCCACATGAGAATTGGAGTTTCAAATAATCAATTGGTATTTGATGGGAGACTAAAGACTTAGCTGCCACCATAATCCTTGTGAGGGTTCAATGGTGCCATTGTGGAGGTAAGTGGAGGAGTTGTGAATCAGGTACATGCTTCCAGGAGGCCTTTCTTCCTCCACGTCTCTCTCTCTCTCAGCCTCCCCTGGCCTCCCCAGTTTACAAATGAAAATTAGCTGACGGACTGGTCTTCCCTGACTGCTGACACCTCTTTGAGTTTCTTCAGAACAAACAAATTCTGTCCACGATTCTTGTTTGTTTTCTTCCTTCTGCTGAGCATTCCCTGGAGTGACCTTGAGCAAGGGGTCAGGCTGATGGGGGACCTTCCCCAGAGACGGTTAGGTTTTGATGAGTTCAAGAGCCTACACTGGCTCTCTCTCTCTCTCTCTCTCTCTCTC
>PVKC010021769.1:0-17976 GCA_004027635.1 Crocidura indochinensis
AAAATTTTTATTTTGACCATATTGGCTTACATATCTTTCGCAGTAGTATTTTAGGTACATATTAACATTGAATCAAGGGAATACCCATCATCAAATTTGTTGTCCCCCCACCCCTGTTCCCTTCCTGCAACCCATATCCCTCACCCTCATCCCCCGGCTGCTAGAGTAAGTGGCCCCCTCTGTGTCTAGCTTACTATTAGTGATCATATATCTGTTTGGTCCTGGTACCCTCCCTTGTTTCCCCTCTATTTGAAAGGTGGAGCTAGATAGTTCGAGTTATGTGGTTTTGTTTGAAGATAAACACAGAATGATAGCACTATTCTGAAGTACCTAGAATATACACCAGATATACAGCCAATACCCTACAATCAAATAACAGGGTGTAACAGGAAAGAAACCTCAAACACTGTAATAGTCACCATATAATGCAGAGTAGAGCCCAAAACAAATTAATTCTATGGGATACAAGACCCTTTAAGTAATCATCTAAGCTATATATATTTGACATTTCAGTTTATTTACTTTTTTAAATTATAATCATAGTGGTTTACATATCATTCACAGTATTGTTCCAGTTACATATAAACGTTGAATCAGGGGAATTCCAATCACCGAGTTGTCCTCCCTCCACCTCTGTTCCCATTCTGCCTCCCATATCCTCCACCCTCTCCCCGGGGTCTTCTAGATTGAGTGACCCTCCTCTGTTTCTGGTTTATTACTTAGTGATTTTATATCTGATTGGGCTTGGTG
This sequence comes from Crocidura indochinensis, assembly GCA_004027635.1. Lineage (NCBI taxonomy): Eukaryota > Metazoa > Chordata > Mammalia > Eulipotyphla > Soricidae > Crocidura > Crocidura indochinensis. Next base: position 751 of record PVKC010021769.1, read on the forward strand.
TCTTCATTGCTTCTCCCTCTTATTGGGAAGCAGGATTAGATAGTTCGAGTTTTGTGATTTTGTTAGGGGAAGAGTACAGTAATAGAATGGGGCAAAAATTAAGTATGCCTACAATGGGCAGAGTCCTTCTAGCAGCTCTCATCCTTGGTTTGAGAGAAGGGGAAAAGAAAAGGCGAAACACCCCAACATTTTACAAAGACATATCAAATAAGACATCTAGTGAGCACTGCAGTGATAAAGATATACCCCACATAATTGCCATGTTCTTGACTTTTTAAAATTCTATTTTATCTAAACAATTGTGAACTATAAAGTCCTTAATAGTTGAATTTCAGATATAGTGAATCAGAGCCATTCCCAACACTCATGTCAAACACTCCACCAATATTCCCAGAGAGCATCCTATACTACTGTAATTTCCCCCTGGCCTGTGAGTATAAGGTGTCCATATAAGCTTAGATTTTTAAAGGTTAGGTCTTTGAGTCTATTTTTGTTGACTTTGGCTTGTATATTTAGTTCTGTCCTTTTATTCTTTGATCAGGGTACCTAAGTCCACTTGGCCCCTGATCCCTATTCTTCCTTTTTTTCTTTTCTTGTAATTTTATAGAAAAAATGCAAAAATATCTGTTAAAACAAAGTAATCTGTGCCACCAGGTTTTAAGAAAAAGGCAAATGCCTCTTATTAAAAATAAAATAGAATGGCTTTGTTGTTAGTGGCATTTTTTGCAAGGTGTGGCAATTCCTGCAAAGGCACAGCAAAAGTTGGGGAAAATAGAAAGGAAAAAACTTTGGCCAAAAAATATAAATAAGTAAAAAGGAAGACTCTACCCATGAAGCATCCTGCTATAAGATCAACTACAGGCTTTGAGCATACTAAGTTGTCTAGCCCCCAATTTTTTCTTCATGGTCCCAGTAAAAATTCTCCTCACTCATGGTTTCACAGTCACATTTCTGTAATTAAAGGTCTTGGTTTTTGCACAGATCCTATGTCAAAGTCAGGATGTCACAGAGCATCTTCTAGTCTCATCAAAGCATTAGGTGGTACTGCAGAGAAATCTGCCCCAAAAGCAAGTTGATGCCAGCGCAGCATAAGGGCCTTCCCCTGTAGAAGTTTGATTCCTGGTGCTAATACAGAAATCCGTTCTGGTTCCAAAAATGGGAACCAAGGTTTGGGGATAAACAGCCGATGTCCAATAACTGAAACCTAAGTCAAGTCACTGTGACAAATATTCAGGATAAAAGGGCCCATTGCAATATAAAATTTATGAGTTCTATCCTTATTAGATAAGAACTTCTTTCTATATATAACCTTTCTCCATTTTAATGTGGCTATGCCCAAAAGGACCAGTGCCACATGATACTGCTTGTCCATATGGGAGTAAAAGTAACAGGCTAACCAATCCCTATAACCTAATTCAAACATACACTCAGTTTCTCGATAGAAATGTATCTACTAGAATTTCCTAGTAAACAAATCCAAAAAAGGGATAGGGAAAACTTCATCAACACCAGAAATAGACAATAAGAATTATATATATTAAGGAAATACATCTAAGGAAATATATAAAAGGAATATACATATTCCCTTTAAGTTTTTTGAAATAGTCTGGGGGAGACAAAATCTGGAGCACAGCTTTAACTTGCAGCGTGGTATAATGGCTCCCAGCAGTCACATATCAGGTAGGGTCCTCGAGGTGAGGGTCTCTCAAAAACTAAATCTGGTAGAGAGCAAATAAGCAGCAATGGAACTAGGAGATTCTTTCTGGGCCCATGCAAGGGATGTTGGGAAGCCCTCTTTTGCTTTGGGAGCTCATTGACAGCAGATGGAGTTGGGGGAACACTTTGCTTCCTAAGGAGATAAGAACTGAGGTAAAAGGGATTAAATGGGGGAGAAATAACAGATAAAGGGTGAGAGTAAAAGGATAGAAAAGGATTTATAAAGTGAAAAGTAGGAAGGGGGAAAAGGACACATTATACATAAGAGGGAAGGACTATATACAACCAAAACAGACATTATGTACATTACAGACAGATATTGGGTAGATATAAAGTGACCAACACATACACTCACGTACACACATAGAATGGCAATGAAGATTGACTCATAGGTTGCAGTTGAAAAACTGACCCAGCCTGAATTGGTCAGATTACTTAAAAATATAAAATCATCAAGTCAGATGAAGAGGTTTTCCATTTCCTAGGCAAATCATCATTGGTAAGGTAAAGTTAAGCTTTACTAATGAAAGGTTCTTGGGTTAGATTTGCTTATAGTATTCTTAAAACAATCACAATTTTCAAATCTAGAATACTAAGCATTATGATAAAGAGCACTATAAAATGGAGTCTATATTATGAAGTATTGTTCAACGGTTTGAGCATTCAGGCTCCTTTCTTAAAAGCAAACTGTAATTATGAGCATTATGATATAATAGTAAACTAGCTTGACTTGAGAATAAATTGCAGGGGCCGGGCGGTGGCGCTGAAGGTAAGGTGCCTACGCTAACCTAGGACAGACTGCGGTTCGATCCCCTGGTTCCCCATATGGTCCACCGTGCCTGCCAGGAGCGACTTCTGAGCGAATAGCCAGGAGTAAACCCTGAGCATCACCGGGTGTGACCCCCCCCCAAAAAAAAAGAAATAAAAAGAAAATAAATTGCAGTAACATAATCAATGAATGATCCCTGTAGCAAGAGTCTATAGCATGCAATTACCTATTCCATTATTATTTTTGGGCATAAACATCAGATCATATTAGCAGGCATAATCTCATATAGAAAATGAATATTTTAGAGTACTTGTCAAGGCATCTTAATAATCACTTTATTTTGCATCTAATGAAGCACTGCAATTACGGCAATCAACCTATATCTCCAAGAACCACTGTGAACAAAAAGATTAAAGACTTATTGTAGGCATATTAAAATCAAGACACCAAAACATTCTTATACTGAAAACTATAGTGGGGGTGCATGGCTTTCAAATACATTCTGCACCTGTTTCTGTGGATAAAAACATTAGAATATTAATATAGATATCTATAAAGAGCAGTTGATTGAACACCTGCTCAATCTAAACAGCTGTATTCATTTCTGCAGGCTTCTTTGAAGTATAGAAGAGAATATAAGCTTTGTGTTTTACTTTTTAAACTTACTTTCTTCCCTTCTCTTCACTATACTCTGGGACTAACAATATTTGAGACAACAATCGTTTAGACAACCATTTAGACCATTGCACTTCTTCATGCAGTTATTTCAAATACCAGATATAAATGATATCATTCTGTATTTATCCTTCTCTCTGAATTACTTCATTTAGCATATCTTCTAGTTACATCCAAGAGATTTTTCTTTACTTTCAATTTTTGCATTTTATACATGTTACCAAATCTTGAAAAATGTTGTCCATTTTGACTTTAGACACAACCACACAAGACATGCAAAAGACCAAATTAGGAGGAAAGATTTCAGCTTCAGCAGCATAGAATATTTTTTCAACTCTTATTTTCTAAGTCTCGTCTAATGTTCCAAAGAAAAAGAAATAAATTTAAATGCAGTCATGGGCCATTTTACTTAAAATCTTCTTATTTATGCTGGATGACTTGTGGGACCTCTGTTCTTCTCTGGAACTTATCAAATAATATTCCCTTCCAATCAGAAATAAAATGGACTTCTTTTAAATTTTTATTGAGACCAATGTGAGGTACATAGTGACAGTAAATTAGAGCCATTCCCACCACCAGTGTTGACCTCCCTCCACCACTGTTCCCAGTAAGCATTCCATATCTCCGCCCTTTGCCCCTGGATAGCTAGTATGTCAGGTACTAAAAGAGACTTATATCACATTCCCGAATCTCTGAAGTAAGTAATGAGTCACTAGGAGATAGACCCTGTTTTTCTAGTGGTGGAAATAGGTTTTGTCCATCCAGTAGAGCTCTTTCTGACTTTAAAAAGGAACCTTTCACTACAATGTGATTGTATGTAGAGCCAAGAATGAACTAAAATAGACCAAGAGAGCGATAGAGCAGGTAAGGATGAAGTAGAACACCATAGTCTGTGAACTGGACCAAGAATCTACATGGAGAGAGACAAAACATAAAGAAAGGGAATGTATGCAGAAAAGGCTCAACTAATAATATAGATAGAAAAGTTGTTATTCTCAACTTTGATCTGTACCAGTTTCTTGACCATAATATATATTCCTAGAAGCATAACAGAAACTCATAAATGTTTATATATCTTTTACCTGAGCAATGGGTATAAGCATACAATGACAGGTCTAGCTCATCTACTATCTAGCCTGCATATTAAATTTGAACAGAGCCTAATGTCAAAATATCAAGCAGAATACAACCCTTCAGACAATGTAGTAGAATGTAAATTTGCCTATTTTTCTGAAGTTTTAAAATCTAGCTATAATAGTCAACATAATAGAACACCACTAATCAAAAGTCATCAAAGATTATATTATAAACCTCTTAATTTTCTTTATTATTTTGGAAGTTTTCAAAGTATCGCAGAATCATTTTATTCAATAACCTGAGTTGCAAATGCCCAAATCAGATCTTTATCTGAGTATCTTGAAATGAAACCTCGTTACATATATTTCAAATACACCGTCTCTTGATATTCTGCCATGAATTGTTCAATAGGAAAAATGAGTTTAAGAAAATCACATCCCTGAAGGAATGGCTTTAGAAGTAAAACCCTGACTTTATCACTCCTTCATACCCACCATGTCAGTGTATGGAGAAAAACAGACCAGTAAGTACAATTAAGTCTGAGTTGAACTAATCAATACATATTCAAAGTGTAGGTAAGATGCTGGGGGAACAACTGCAAAGATGAATTGCACTGGCTAGGGGACATTGAAGTGGAGCATAAAAAATAGAAGGCATGTATGGGATTTTTCAAACAAGAAATGTTTACAAAGAACTGTAGAAAGGGTGGACATGAAGGTGGTGACTGAGTATAAGTTCTAGAGTTGACTGTGCCCTGTTCCTCCTCATTTGTCACTAACATATTTGAAGATGATTTAATAAGACAGAGTCCTTGTGCTCCAAAGCAGGGTCTATTGTAGAAAACATGTAACCTTTAGCATGCCTTCACCTTTTCCAAAATTATACCACTACAGCACCATGTGGCACTTTCTCAGTACAAAACTTTTCTGTTTGGGTCCCTCAAGTCCCATGGCACCAATTTTTTGCACAGACTGTGAGATAGATTTTTCTCTAAGTCCTTTGTGGTGCTCAACCAGTCCCTTTCTAGATCTCGTGGTCCTCTACTAAAATTTCAGCTCAGTCATAGAAAAGGAGAAAGAGTGAAGGAGAGAATGAAAAGGAAGAAAGGAAACAACAAAAAAGGAGAGAGAAAGAAAAAGGAAAGGAAGGAAGAAGATACATAAACCTCTAATGGACATAGAAATTGACATAGATATATGTCTAATGGACAAAATGCTTCCCAGTAGGGCAGGTTTTTCTCACACTTTTTCTGTCTGTGCTTCCCTTAATAACTGTTTTCTTCCTGTGGATCCCCTCTGCCACTGGCTGTCCCCTATTTGATGCTGTTACTCCCTACTTAAATGTTTTTCACATATACATGCCATAAAATATTTTGGGAGTTCACAGGGTCTTCAGCTGAGAGAAGATACCCAGTAAGGTATTCTCCTTCCCTAATGAAAACTTGTGAAATGTATTATTTACATCCCTTTATACAGTTGAAAACCACATTGAGAAAATGTGTTTGATCACACATAATATATCTGCTAAAATGCATTAACTTATTTTAGCACAAATTTTGTAGTCAGCTCCAATGGGTTTGTATTTTCTTGTTATCAAAAGTTATTAATAAGTTCTAATATGTTATCATCTATAAGTATAATATTGTAAAGGAAATATTTCAGAACAAGTTCCATGGGGTTCCGTGTTGATAAATATACCCAAGAAAACTTTTGAAAGTATTTTCTTATTCAAGTGTGATTGCTATGAGAGACAATATCCAGAAGATTTTTTTATTTATTTTCTGGTTTAAGTGTTACATTCTAGGGGCCCAAGCAATGGCGCAGAGGTAGGACATTTGTCCTGTATGCGGCTTGCCCAGGATGAACCATGGTTCAGCCCTCCGGCTTCCTATATGGTCCCCCGAGCCAGTAGCAATTTCTATGTGATACCCAGGAGTAAACCTTGAACATCACCAGGTGTGGCCCCCAAAACAAAAAACAAAAAAACAAACAAAAAGCAGTTACATTCTAGCTAGTGTCAAGGTACCATAATAATTGAAAGAGAGCAGAGCACATTATATTCAATTGCAGAATTGAATCCTATAATACCAGTCATACAATCCTTCCTAATGAGCTTTTAGAAAATTACATGATTTTTTTATTTATAGTCTTAATTTAATTGAGAATTATGATCGGGGCCGGAGAGATAGAATTAAGGTAGAACACTTGCCTTGCAAGTGGTTCGAATCTCAACATTCCATATTGCCCCCTGAGCCTACCAAGAGCGATTTCTGAGCATAGAATCAGGACTAACCCCTGAACAGTGCCGGGTGTGACCCAAGAACCAAAACAACAACAACAACAAAAAAAAACAATTGTGATTTACAAAATAATTGATAGTTGAGTTATAGACATAACATGTTCTAGCAATCCCTCCACCAGTATTTCCATGTCTCCTACACCCACCTGAAAAGCCTGAAACCTTGACAAATTGTAGAACTTGGTGGTTGTAGTTTGGGTTATAGGGATCTCATGTTTTAGGCTGTTAAGTGGGAATATATAACTATATCACTTACCCACATTGCCAGTATACCTGAGATCCCCAGACCAATTTCCCTTTGGATTCAATGAAATAGAACTTGTTTTATGACTTGTTTTACAGTAAGTGGAAGATCAGATATACTAACCACAAAGATAATTTCATGGGCTATTTTTTCCAGAAAATAGAACCAGGAACTCTCTACTATTTATCTAAATTTTTCTATATAAATAGATAGTTTTTGATTCTTTGATCCTAAATAATAAATTTCCCTTTTAATACCCTCAAGTTAACAAACAATAAAATATCTCAATAAAAATGTTAAAGTACTAATGAGCAAAAGACAAAACTTGGTAGATTTCACCAAAAAACACCACAGATGCTCACATGGAAAATATATCTATATTAATTACCAGGGACAGTGAGATAATAACATGGGGAAAATATATAGAAGATTCTTTTCAGAGTTGGAATAGCACTATTATATTGGTAATGGGTCAGAAAGGTGACATATTCAAAAATGTAAAATTGTACTCCTGAAATTCTATAGTATTATTAACAAATGATACAATAAAAATTTTGTCCTCTAATTTCATAATATAAAATGAAAATAAAATAATCCTCAAAGAATTATTTATTCAAATAAAATGACAGAAATCTAGCCACCTAGTTTATCTTTCTGAGACCCAAGTGAAGGTATTTTCTTAATGTAATCAACCTCAGTTTAATTCCTAGAAATACAGGTGGTCTCCCAAGCACTATCCAGAGTGATTCTGGAGCACTGCCAATTGTTCCCTCACACCAAAAAGAAATGTTTTACTTCCTAAATATGGGTATTGTAAATATTTCACACATTTTGTTCCTCATAATCATTGTGCCCATTACTCCTACTTGACCTTTTACCTCAGCATCTTTTCCGTCTTTAATGGAAGTGAGAGTTTAATCCAGTTATTATCACTAAAGATCTGCACATATGATACACTTCAAGCTTTCATTGGTAATTTTAAAAGTTTTTCTTCAGTATCACTAATTCAAGTACATTTTCTAACCTCATTTAATCTAAGAAACTGTGAAATAAAGGAAAATAGAAATTCTGAGCTTTTGTTTCTGATAGCTTCTATAAGCTCTTTAGCCTTGGCTATTAGCTTGCTATAAATAATGGTGAGCTTATAAGGGTTATAAAGTTCAAACAGAAGAGAGCTAACTATTATGAAGAAATGTTCACCTAATACATTTATGAGGAAAAACACAAAATTCTTTTGTGTTTGTTGTCTATTCAACAATGTTGGTCAGCCTACACAAACTTAAAGAAATAGAAATGTAGGAACAGACTCAAATAGTACTGCATACACCCAACAAGGTTTTATCAATGTGAGATCCTGCAGACTAGGTTACACATTCTTTTTTATTGGTCAGAGGTTTCCCCATTGCCTCACTTCATTTTTTAATATCTTAATTTAAACACTATGATTACAAACATGTTTGTGGTTGGGTTTCAGTTATAAAAAGGAATACCACCCTTTACCAGTGCAACCTTCCCACCACTAATGCCTCCCATCTCTTTCCTCCCCCACACCTGTCTTCAAGATAGGCATTCTATTCCACTCACTACCATTGTCATAGTATTACCCTTATCATTTCAAAGTTTACAAATTTTTTGTTTGATTTTTGGGCCATACCCAGTGAGTTACTCAAGAGTTACTCCTGACTCTGCGCTCAGAAATAGCTCCTGGCTTGGGGGACCATATGGGATTCTGAAGATCAAACTCAGGTCCATTCTGGGCAGCTACTTGCAAGACAAATACACTACCACTGTGCCTGCCATCTCTCCGGCCCCAGTTTACACATTCTGACCCATCAACCCTTAGTACCAGCAATAATTGAATCCAACTAAAGTTTGAATCATGGGAATTAGTTTGAATTTAACACAGATACATAAAGAAATGTATTGAATGAGGGGAGTGACACATTAATTTCACATTTTAGAATAACCAATGATATATATTCCAAAATGAGAAGACTAGAAATAGATGAAGCTTGTTGAAATCTAGGCTTCAGGCAGTATAGTCAAAAGTGGCAGATGTGAAGCTGAAAAGATAGCAAAATATGTAGGACAATAACCTTACAAGTGTCTGGCCTGGGTTTGAACTCTGGCATCTCTTAGGTCCCCTGAGTCTATGGGTCTATCATGAGTTATTCCTGAACACAAAGCTAGGAGTAACATCCAAGTATCACCAGTAACTCATCCCAAAATATTAAAAATGGTATATGTGTTCAAAGAGTATCTAAAGGAATTAAAGGATTTGAAAAACTCATGAATAGCTATCTTAAAATGTAAGTGGTTGGCAGAGATAAAAGAGATAGCATATATTTATAGGAAAAAGTAAAGAAGCAAGAAAAATCATGAGGATATTTTGCTAAATGAGATTAAGGAGAGAATTCTTCAGGAGTAGATTGCAAAGAGAACCAAATAATGTATAATATAAATAAAATGACCACTCGATCAATAATGAGAATTGTAGTCATACTCAGTAGGGGTACAGTGGAAGTACCTACTCTGCATTATACTAACCTGAGGAATGAATAAAGGACAAATTTAGAAAACAACAATTTGCAAAACTATTTCAGGAAGGTTAATTTTACCAAATAAATAGAAAGAGAAAGAAAAAGCAGAAGGAAGGATTTATTTAATATACAAGAATAATCCAAAATCATTACAAAGAAAAAGAGAGGAGAGAAAATAACTTCAGAGAGAGTATAAGATATAGGATGAGAAGGTTATGGGAAACATGGTAGATAAAATAATGTTGTTAGGATGAAAAATATAAAAATTGTAAGAGAAGTTCAAGTAGGAATAATTTTTGTTTGGCAGATTAAATATAATGAATAATGGTAGCAGGAAAATTTACATTGTCTGAAGATATAGAAAGAGAAAACTGTCTAATAGGATTATTAAAGTGCTGATTAGTTGAAGGAGAAAAATGCCTTACATAACAGTAATTCAAAGAACAAATATAATTAAAATGATATAGGAAGAATCCAGAGTAAAATTTCTAGAAAATTCGTGCCCATATGATCTCATTGTTAAAAAGATAGGGATTTTTAGCATTAAAGAACCAAAGTTTTGCATTTCTATTTCACAATAAATCATGGAGTCATCTCATGTCATTTGCATAGCTTTGATAAAACTGATCTTTCCTAATATCTGGACCACATATACAAACAGTGAACAGTTAGAATAACACATGCATTGGGAATTATTGGGAATCATTTTTTAACTTACTAGAAATCTACATAACAAAAGTGCTTAGACTTTATAATAAAAACTATAAGTTTATTACTGAAAGGAGTTTAAGAAGACAATAGGAGATAAAAATATTCCATGTTCATGGACTAGTATAATCAAGATTATCAAAATGACCATCCTACTCAAAGTATTTTAAAAAACTGAATGTAAACCCCATTAAAAATCCAGTGAATTTTTCAATAAATCGCAACAAACTCTACTAAAATTTCTATAAAACATTAAAGATCTACATAGCTATAACCATTCTCAGGCATGGAAATAAGTAGAATGTACGGTATTATACTCTTTGACTTTGTATTGTGCTATAAAGTATTAGAAATAAAAATTGTGAGTGTGCTAAAACAGTGATATGCATAATACCCCTTCAGTAACAGTTTTTCAAATCACAGTATCTAAAAGGGGAAAAAAAGGAAGAGAGAAAAAGAAAGATAGAAAGAAATGAAAAATATCGGCCACAGATGCAGGCAGAGGAGAAGAGAGGGGGAAAGTGGGAGAGAAACTCAGGACACTGATGGTAGAAAATTTTATCCTTGGCGAAGGAATGGGTATTGGATATTGTATGACTGAAACTCAATCATGAATAACTTTGTATCTCATTGTGATTTAATTAAACAATTTATTTAAAATGTGTGATACAAAAATAAATATAGAGTAATGGAATATAATTAAGATCAATTTTCAGACTTATTGGCAATTAATCTATGACTAAAGGTCTAAATACCTAAGCAGAACAAGAAAATATCCTCAACAAATGGTGGATTGCCATATGTAAGTATGTGAAACTGGAAAAAAAAAAGAAACTGGAACCATATCACAAAAGTTCACTCGAGGGGCCAGAGAGATAGCATAGAGGTAAGGCATTTGCCTCGCATGCAGAAGGACGGTCGTTTGAATCCCGGCATCCCATATGGTCCCCCGAGCTTGCCATGAGCTATTTCTGAGAGTAGAGTCATGAATAGTAACCCCTGAGACTGCCGGGTGTGACCCAAAAATCAAAAACCAAAAACCAAAAATAAAAAAATTGTTCATTCAGCACATAGTTCAATAGCAAGAATCTGGAAATAACTCAAATGAGCAATCAGAGATGAATAAATCAACAAGTTGTGGGATTGAGAATGTAAAGTTGGTAAAGTGCTTGCCTTATATACAGCTAACCTGGATTTAATTTCTGGCATTGAATATGGCAACAAAAGCACTGCCAGGAGAGATCCCTGAGCAGAGTCAAGAATACAGCCAGATGTGATCCAAAATACAAAAACAAAACAGAATTTATTTATGTACCATATTTTCCTACATATAAAACGACTGGGCATATAAGACGACCCCCTAATTTTACAGTCAAAACATAGGTTTAGGCCTATATTCGCTGCATCAGACAGAACGTTCCTGTGCTGCAACTGTATGTACCACAGTGAGCCAATCACAACAGCAAAGGTTCAAAGGGTATACTGTCATAGATTTCCACTCTACCTCTGGCCCATCTGAGCAGGCTTTTGACAGTGTAGATTGGGGTCCAGAATATTGTCTAGTTTGCATGCATCAAAAGCCTGCTTGGATTGGCTGAGTCAGAGAGGCGGTCGGAGCAGCCTTGCAGTGATTGGTGCAGGATTGAGTTGGAAAATTCGTTTAGTGGCAATATCCAGATGATTTTTGTTTAGTGGCATATCGAAACGTTTTTTGGGATATACTCGGCGTGTAAGACGGCCCCCGATTTTTGGTTGATTTTTTTCATTTCAAAAGTCGTCTTATACACTGAAAAATATGGGTACACAATGGGGTACTATGCAGTGTAAGAAAAGATGAATCCAAGAAATATGCTTTACATAGACAGAGCACCATGGTGAGTGAAATCAATCAGAAAAGATAAGGAATAATTTCTTTCATATGTAAAATATAGAGATACACAGTAAGGAATCAAGAAATACCAAAGTCATGGAGAACTAAAGAGTTTGTCTATAGAACTGATTTTACTTTAGGAGGACAAGGGAATGCATGGACGGATTTTTTGTTGTAAATGTTGTAAATGTTATCTCAAAAAACTGGGAGGGGAATGTAAAGGAGAAATAAAATCAAAGAAAAATCATGGGTTATTCAGCATGGTTTGATTTCAGAACCAAGACTATTGTGTGGTTCTTGTCTTTATTGCTGTAGTGCTCACTGGATATTTAATTTGACATTTCTCTCTGTATTGATGTGGTGTTTCAATTGCCTTTTTCATGTCTTCTCTCAAACTGACATTGAAAGCCTCTAAAAGGACTCCGCCCATTTTCAGCTTTCTGATTTATTTATTTTTCTTATATTATTTTTCTTATTTCTTACTCCATTCTATTGCTTTTCTTTCCTTCAAACAAAACCACATAACTCTAATTATCGAGCTCCACCTCTCAAAAGAGGGGGAAATAAGGGAGGGTACCAGGACCAAACAGATATATGATCACTAGACAAAGAGGGGTGATGGTGGGGGATATGGGTTGCAGGAAGGGAAGTGGGATGGGGGGAGGACAAATTTGGTGATGCGATCTCCCCTGATTCAATGTTAATATGTACCTAAAATACTACTGTGAAAGATATGTAAGTCAATATGATCAAAATAAAAATTAAAAAATCATGAGTTATTTTATTCAAATTGAATTTATTATTTCAGTTTGGGCAACAAAGTTGTCATAGCGTTAAAGTTTATGATTTTATAGACAAGGTCACTACATTCTACACCACCAATGTGCTCACAATCTTCTACTACTGTTCTTATATTTCCTATAATGATGTTTATGAAAAAAGTACAGATGTAGGAATTTGACAATGCTGGAAGCCCAAGTGCGATTACTTCTCAAAATAGTCAGAAAATTAATAATTTAAGCAGAAAAGAAAGCTAATTATCACAGAGGAATAACAAGAGTAACCAGCATGTCAGAATTAAGTTCAAAGAATAATGGAACAATAATCAAAGACACATCCTTCTGTTACTATATTTTTTAGTTTCATAGTGTGTTCCATATGTATAATTTTCTACAGTGCTAAAGTTGCTTATAATTAGTTTAGTGACACATGAACAATTTTACAAATTTTACACATCTGTCAAAAAGGAATCGTAGTAAAAAATTATCTTTAATAATAAAAATAATAAATATATTGATCAAAAGGCTTCTTCAGCTCACAGATTTCACTGTGCTCACAGTGCCATTTTGATCTGCTGCTACCAACTGACATCAGCGTTTTTACTCTTACCCAATAGTTTGCAAAGAAGATAAAAATATTTCATGACTCTTAGTCGATTTTTTCCTCTCCTCCTCTTGCAGAAAACTTGCAGGATCTTTGAGCTTTATTTTATTAGGGTTTTTGTTTTTTCACATTTTCTATTGGTATGATTCATAGAACACTCTTCCCACCACTTCAACTCTACCTCCCTTTTCTTGTAAAACTGTTTAATTTCTGTTTCAGACTTTAAAACATACAAAAATGGTTCAAAACGACAGTACAGATGTTACCACTATTACTAAAATGCCAGTGAGTTTTAAAATAATTAAATGTTTAATAATAAATACTTGATTAATTGTAATATGGGATTACCAACAGCTTGATTTTTTCTTTTTAGCTAATAGAAATCCTTCCGTTTTTTTTTTTACATTAATGTTAAATAGTGTGAAACAGAAAATGGATACATGTTTCTGCACTTTAACTAGAAATTTGGGGCTAATCACACTTGTATAGCAGTGGCTAATTATATCAGAGTACTCTGAAGATCCAGCATTATCTGTATGTAATTAAAATAACTCCTTGAGATGCATGAAAAAAATCAGTAGTAAGTGATATATGCTGAAATTGACCCTGAAAAATTGTAATTACATGGATTAAATAAAACCTCCAAATATTAAGATTTAAGGAAATGCATTAGAACTCTATCTTCATTCCCATTTCTAGTTTGTGAAATAGCACTATAGTCATATAAATAGAAGGACAAAGTCCAGAGCTCTATGACTAATGAAGTTGACTGATGAGTGTATTGCAAAGCTAGTATTTAAGGGTATTCTGAACCATTAGTTTTCAAAGAACGCTCACTTGACAACTTGTCATTAACAGATCTAGGTGAACTCATGGTTTCTCAGTAGATTTACATAACGCATGCCCTGAAAAATAGGAATATTATGTTTTAGAGGAAAAATTTGCACAGTGGCACAGTGGTACCATACATACAGTGGTACACCTGCACGGTACCACTCTTTCAAGGACTTCTTACAGGGAATTCAGTACAGCAAGCAGAATGGATGCTTCTCCTAAAAGCTAGTCACAATCAAGACATACTCTCACTCTACTTTTACTCCAATGATAACAACATATGCGAGAATCAAGATTAAAACAATATCGGAATGGGATGGAGTGATAGTTCAGCAGGTAGGTCATCTGCCTTGCATAAAACCAATCCAAGTTTGATCCCTGGCATCCCACATGTTTTCGAAATCTGCCAGGTGTAATTTCTGGTCACAGAGCCAGGAATAACCCCTGAGCAATGCCGGGTGTGTTCAAAAAACAAAATAAATAAATAAATAAATAGATAAATAAATAAATAAATACAAGAATAATGTGCTTGAAGTGATGGCCTGAGAATAAAGGAAGGGGAAAATATGATGGAAGTTAAGATAATACACTTGAAGGGATCTGTGGATGCTTCCCTCGACCAACATTTCCACTGATTGATACTGCTCTGGTCTCTGAGTTTGAATAAGAAGAGTCATGTCGCATACACGATTAAAAGTGTTCTCCCCTGTGATATAATCTTTCTATTCTTCAACTAGGAGAGTGACATCTAAAGTTTCCTATGCTCATTGAAAAATGAGTTTTCTAACAGAGGGTACCACTTACACTAGCAGCTTGTGGGGGAAAGGTGGGGGATATGGGATGCAAGCTGGGAACGGGGGTGGAGGGAGGACAACTTTGGAGATGGAAATTCCCCTGATTAAACGTTAATATGTAACTAAAATTTACTGTGAAGTTTTGCAATCCATTTTGTTCAAAATAAAAATTATTATTAAAAAAAAGAAAAATGTGTCTCCTGAAAGGGAACTAGCAAAAACCTGAAGATTCCATTTATAATCTTACATTCTTTTTATATATATTAAAGCTTGATTTAAGCACCATGATTATAAACATGATTGTAGTTAGGTTTCACCTTTGGGTTTCACCAGTGCAACATTCCCATGATGAATGTCCCCTCCCCCTTATGTTCTTAATGCCTAAAGTAACATCTTGACTTTAAAAGGCTGTAGTAAATATACCTTAATGATAATTATGATTTCTTCATCTCTAAATTTAAAAAAGTGCTTTTTCTCATGGAATTGAAATACCTAACAGTCCCTGGAGATAAACTTGGGTACAAAAGCTGTCTTGCCTGGAATAGCATCACAATACTTCTCCATTTATATATATATATATATATATATATATACATATATATATATATTTATATATAATATATATGTATGAGAAACAATATATATATTTTAAAAAATGTTCTCATAAAAATCTATAATGACAAAAATCTCCATGAAAGCACAATTCGGGGTTAAGGATTATTACTCTTGTAATTTAACTTCCAATGAATGCTAATCTGTTTCCTTGGTTACCAGCAAAACAAAAAACACTCAGAACTTTCAAATGTATATGTTTTTTTCTTTTGACAATTCACAGTTAAATGTATTTTCTTAGTATTTTTATTTTGTGAAGACTTTTTTGACGAGATGATGCGACATCTTAAATTCCAGAAAATGTCATGGTCTCCCAAACCTTTGTGGATATGTTGCATGATAAATCTATTAAATTGGATTCATGAAAACTCACACTTTTTTGTATTCGGGTGAGAAAACATAAAATAAACCACACTTGAAATGAGTTAAAGTGTAAATCTAAATCTTAAATGTAATTGAGCCTCTGTGAGAATATTCCTCAAAATATTGAAATTAAGCTTCCATTTGAACCAGCAATACCATCCTAAAAATATACTCTATATATTCAAATACACAATGCAGAAAAGTCCACCACATCTCTGTTTTCATTGCAGCACTATTTACAATAGCCAGAATCTAAAATTAACCCAAGTGTCCAAGAATTTAGAAGTGGCTAAAGAAACTGTGGAATATCTACATAAATTACTATGCAGCTTTTCAAAAAAAATTGAAGTAATGAAATTTGCTTATACATGGATGGTATGGAAATTATTATGTTGTGTGAAATGAATCAGAGGAAGATGGTATATAATAATTTCATTCATTTGTAAGATATAAGAAAAAATATGATAAAAATATGATAAAAGTATGATAAAATATCCTGAGACAATAAAGATGAGGACTAGAAGACTAGTATATGTCAGGAAACTTGTATTAAAGAACAAAGATTGTAGTTATGGATAATAAAAGGTTTCATTATTACAATGATAGTTGGAACAAATCACTCTAGACTACTGTCTAGAGTTTGCTGAAAGGGAGACATTGATATACATGATACCCCTTCATTAACAATAGTGAAAAATATAGTGTAAATAAGGGAAGATAAGGAAGAGAGAGAAGTGACAGATTTGTCCAGAGGCATACAGGGAGAAGGGTGGGAGTAAAATTGAGGACACTGGTGACAGGACATGTGCACAGATGAAGGGAAATGCACATTGTTTGACTGAAAATCATGAAAAGTTTTGTAGCTCTGTACTTAAATAAAGTAATAAATAAAGAAGTTAGAAAAGTATAAAGAACAAGCACACATCAGGAAGGAAGAAGGGGCTTACCTGAATAACCTAATGACACAGCTCAAAAAGTTAGAAAATGACCAACAAAAGGAACCAAAAATAGGGAGACAGAAGGAAATTACAAAGCTGAAAGCAGAACTCAATGAAGTGGAAAACCAAAAATCAATCCGAAAGATTAACGAAAGCAGAAGTTGGTTATTTGAAAAAATAAATAAGATTGATAGGCCATTGGCAATACTCACAAAGAAAAAGAGAGAGAGAAATCTGATAACACGTATTAGAAATGAAAAGGGGGAGATCACGACAGATACTGCAGAGATCCAAAGGGTAATCAGAAACTACTTCGAGAAACTTTATGCTACTAAATATGAGAACCTGGAAGAAATGGAAAAATTCTTGGACTCATATAACCTTCCACATTTAAATAAGGAGGAG
>PVKC010021770.1:0-18002 GCA_004027635.1 Crocidura indochinensis
TGTGTGTGTGTGTGTGTGTGTGTGTGTGAGTGTGTGTGAGTGTATTGTGAGTCCTGGGTAGAGAAAACCAGTGTGAGTATTTTGCTGTGAATGTTTGCCACCATTTGAAATGACAGGACCAAAAGAGTCTTCATTTAGAAGGTCTCATCCTGCTAGGGTCTCTCTCTCCTGATTTCTGTGTCTCCTGGTGGGTGGACAATAAAAGGATAATGAGACGTAAACGGGGAACTGCCAGAAAACTTATGTGATGGCCTGTGCTTCACCTGACTCCATGAATATTTTTGTACTTTGCTTTTGTCAATTGTCCCCAGCACACTTCCCAATAATAAAGCATGTGGGATTGCAATTTTAGGGAGGTGAAGAGAATGCATTTTTTTCCCCGAACCCTTTTGCCTGGGTATTTGTCATCTCTCTCAATGTAAAGCTCCAAATCTCCTTTTCTCTTTGATGGGGGTTGCTTTATTCCTCAAAGATTGCATATATGATCATTATGGGGAATGACCTAATAACTTGCTTTTCTCTGTCAGCACCTCACTTCTATGAAAATTCCCAGCACGCACATCCCAGCTCTTTGTATGAATGATTCAATTTTCAATAACAAACCTCGAACCAGAAGAAGTCCTTTTCTTACACACAACACGTGCAAAGCAGGAATGTATCAAATGCAAATTTTATCTAAAAACTGTTGGCTTGGAATAGAATATGGAGATAGCACAGACAGTCACCAGTCACTAATGTCAACCATCTGCATACTCAGGTTGAAGACTAAAATGTGCGGGGTGTTTTTTCAAATCCTCAAGCAGATTAGTGCATTGGGAAGTGGCCCAACTGCTTTGATACGGGATATATATTAACAGAATTGAGACCTCTATAAATCCTGTAAAGTCAATACACTATGAGCCATTCTAAAGATGGACACATAGAGTTTTCAAAGTCTTGGAAACTTTCCCATACTCAGTAGTAAGTGGCAGGTGTGAAGTGATCCTATCAAATTCTACCTGCTTGCTCACTCTTGACAGAGTGACCTGTGACATGGTTCTCTTGATCAGTATCTCCCAGTATAAACTCGAAGCAATTTGCTAAGCCACAGGCATTTGGTTTTTTAGTACCTGGGGAGGAAAGGGATAGGATTCTTGATGCTGTACTCTCCTGCAAAAAATCTAGACCCTACATGCATATAGGCACAGCAACAGAGAGAAGTCTAGAGTTAAATATCTTGCAACTAATTAATTTTTGTACTATTTTTTTTATTTAGAGTTGGCTTCTCCAACTTTTAGGAGTTCTGGGTCCTGAGAGGTATTATGAAAAAATTCCAACTTTGGGGCCGGGTGGTGGCGCTGGAGGTAAGGTGCCTGCCTTTCCGCGCTAGCCTTGGACGGACCACAGTTCGATCCCCCCGTGCCCCATATGGTCTCCCAGGCCAGGGGCAACTTCTGAGCGCATAGCCAGGAGTAACCCCTGAGTGTCACTGGGTGTGGCCCAAAAACAAAAACAAAACAAACAAACAAACAAAAAAAATATTTCATCTTTGTGGCCTTGGGGTGGAGTGAGCAAAGACTGATTTGATTCAATAGTGTTGCCCCTATGAGACATAGCAACCATGACATAAAGAAGACCATTGGGAACTTTCTCTTCCCTTTCCTCACAGACCCTTGTGAAGTGGACAGGAGAAGAAAATAAGCCAATTCTAAGCAGGAATTGATCCAAGGCAGCCCCAGATGAGCTAACTTCCTCTCCAACTCTGGCATTCAGGCTCCCATGGTTCTGGGTTTAACAGTGTCTGGATACCAAAGGAACTTGGTTTTATTCACATGGTTTGGTCTGACCAAAAAAATCCTATCACCCTGACTTCATGGCTTCTACTTAAGTAACACCTGCATTCTATCTGTGTGGCCTAAATTCTCTATTCCCTACAACTCTTGTGTTCTGTGTCTCTCCATAGGGTGCTTGCACACCTGGCCTTGGATGCTGTGGGTTTTTTGGTTCCCATGCTGCCTCTTGTGTCCTCCTTTGGTACTCTGTCTCTCTGAGGACTGACTGGCCTTGTTGTGATGTTCCTCCAGTGCCTCCCATGCTCTATCTCCATTACTAATGTCTCTACAATCTCTAATCTCTGGGCATTTGGAGAGCCACTATGTTGCAATGCCTGAGAAACCACTAAAGTGGCTGGCATGTGGTAGTCATGAGATACTTCTGGGTAAAATAAGTGGATTAAACTAGGAAGGCCAGGGCATCTATGTCCCCTAACCTGAACTCACCTAGACTTACTGTGTTGATGAGCAGAGTAGAGAAAAACTCAACATGAAGTAAGTACCAATAGAATGACATGGACAGACAGAAGAAAGTGTTTTGAACAAGAGAACATTCAGATATGTCTACCTCCATAACAGTGTCCAGAGAAAAGAGTCCAGTCATCAGTAGGCCATGAAGGAGAAACTGATGGTTTGGGGGGCATTTAAGAAGCAGGTGGATTTCACCAGCATTCCCTAAGGACATGGCAAAACGGCTTATCAGTGTGGGGCTATTGAAACAACATGAGGCAATGTTCCCTCCTTTGGGCAGATCCCAAGAAACATTCCTACACAGAGAAAGGTGACATTGCTAGCACGCTCTGTGCATGGATGATCACAACTTCTAGAAGAAGCCAGCAGGTTGCTAGAGAACAGTCTGTCAACCACACTGACCCATGCCCAAGCTTTTCTTAAGATGGTGACCACAAGATCCTGCAGCAGTCAAGCAAATCCATGCCACCACCTATCTACAACAGAATACCTCTAACATTTCTGAAAAGCAGAAATGGGGAGCCTTGTGGTCACACACAAAATGATCATGGTAACTTCATTATAACCAAGTGAGTTAGCTGCAAAATTTGCAACCCCATCAGTTGGGACTGCTAACCTTGGACAGAGGAAGGTGACTTTGCCAACACCCCCTGTGTTATCTCTGACTTTTCTTCTAAATAATCCATTTTAGAAGAACAAAGTTTTCCTTGTAGCAAAATGCATGGTTAAGGGGACATCAATAGGAAATTAGGTTGGAATCAGGGATGTTGATACCAGGTTTGCATCCCACAAGGAAGTTTTGCAAAGAAGATCCCTACAGCACAGCCATACTTGCCTTCTCTGTTAAATAAGTGTTCATAAGAATAATCTTGCCATTCATTTGCTCCAGCACATCTCACATGATGCAGTCTTATTAAACAAATCATCTCCAAAGAGAGACACAGTCACTCATTATACACTCTGAGCACCATATTCCCACTGCCTTACTCTCCTGCCACAATTGCTAGTGGCATACAAAATCACTTAAGTCAACTGAACAGTTTTAAATGTATAATATCAGAATGTATTTTTAAAACTCCTTGGAACCCTTAACCATTGTTAAAATACACTCACTTTGACGGATGCTTTGGCACTTTTTTATGAGGCTTTTCAATGTGTTTCCTTATCGGGTGACGGAGATTTAGTCTGTTCTGCAGAAGAAAACAGACAAAAAGGGTCTCTCAGCACGAGTTACTCTTCTGTAAAGGTTATAGTAAACATGTCAATGCCTAATTAAGCAGAAAATTTTATCTGTACTGTGGGGGAGGTATTCACTGTCTCCGACTTTTCTTCTGGGGAATCCATTTAGAAGGACAAAGTACATAAGGAAGTCGAGCTGGTCTGGAAAGCTTGGCTTGCAATGTGAGCAGAAGAAAAAAGAAAGAGAAAAGCACTTCCTTTCTCCTGTGCGAAAATTGCTATATTGACTAAGCTGTGTGCGTGTGGGCACACGTGTGTGTATGTTTCTGTCCACATGTGCACAAAGTATGCATGTATATTGCTCACACACACAATAATAAGAATTTCTTCCTAGCTACCTACTGAGTTTCAGTCCCTGTGTTCTAGGCACTAAAATGAAAAAAAAAACTTTCTGTTTGATTTAAAAAATTATTTTCTCCAAGATTTTTGCCCTTGCTGTATATCCGCACAAACATACACAAACAAGCATACCTTTTACTGTTTTGGAGAGGATAGTATTGAATTTTGGTGTGGTGACTATATTGCTTGGATTAACATTCTCTGGCTCAGGTATGACACCTGATATAGGAATAATAAAGCCCCTTTAAGCCTCAAAAGTTCAAGTTTAAGGATAAAGTTTGCATAATTTATAACTTATTTTGCTTGACTTTGCCCTTAACTCATTTACTCATTTTTAGCAGACTTTCTGGAGACTGTAACTTACTGACACAACTGTTTTTCTCAAACACAAACATTAATCCAGGAACAAAAGAAATAATGATGGGGAGAAGAGATGGTATAAACTCAGTGTTCTGGTTCTGTTAATCTAAGGTTTTCTTGTAAGTAGTGGCTACCTTATAAGCAGGTGTTTGACTAGATCAAGTAGTGTTTTCTTTTAATCAGTTTATGAAACTAGAAACCAGAAACACTGATTTAACACCAAAAGAAAAAAATTATTTGTCAATTTTCTAGGGAAACTAAAACATGCTATAATCAGCCATAAAATATCCAATAACTATAAACTGCAAGATCACATTGCTTTCACTTTGCTTCTTGGTTTCGGGTAAAGGGCCCTTAAAATCAGAAGCTCCTATCTCCAGCATTCCCAAGTTTTCCCTCTGAGATGATAATGCCATGAAATACCATTGTTGCACCTTTAACTTGAGGATCTTTACAAATTTCTTTATTCATGTAGTCCATGATAGAGAGTGAGTGAGCCTAGCAGTTAAGACCATAGGTTATCTCATAAAAATTCACAAGGATTTCATCACCATTGAATGGACTCAACTTGGCTTAACTAGCTGTGTGATCAAGGTCTTAATGAGAAAGCCCCTCTGTTCCATAAACATGCTCCTAGGAAATACGTTAAGTGACCATTGAGAGAAAATAGAAAGAAGGCATTGTAAATGGGGATCCCCTTCTCTAGGAGGTAGGGATCACTGGGTAAACCTCCTTCTTCAACTGCAGTCAAAGCCAATGGAGTTCCTGGCTAAAACTGTCTTCTTCCTAACACACCCCTTCTCTTCGAGCCCTTGTTGCCTACCTCCCAGGAAAGCCCTCCAGTGTCTGCTGATCCATTCCCCAGCTCTTTTCTTGAGGAATGAAATCAACAGTCCCACTGCAGATTTTCCCCCCAAAGAAGAGGAGTTGAACGGACTGGAAAACAAGAAGTGGGAGATAAGGGCACTTGCAAACCTATCACAAACTCCTCTTGATGTCTGCCTTCCTGTGGTCACTTTCATCCAAATGACTTAGTCACTTTTTCATCTTCCAAGTGGAGATTCACCCATTTATTCCCTATGCTACTGCTCTCATTCCCCTGTGCAATGGCTGCCCTAAATCCTTGCTAAGGAAAACTACATCCCCAGTAGCATTTTGCATCTCCAATTGAATGCAAAGTCGTCATCTCCTGATGGGTAGCTACAAATCACAGTGCCTTTGAAATTACAGACACCAGACTGAGAGGACATTTTCAGACCTGCCTGAAAAGGTTTTCATAAACCTGTTGGAAAATAATAGGAGAACCCCCCAGTCTCCCATTCTAACACCATCTACTTTTATTTTAAAATCATTAGATTTGCTGAACTTACATCATTTTTCAGCTCTCAATAGCAGATTCTATCCACTACTCTATAATATCTCTTGCTACGGTGAAACTCTCTCCAAAAGAAAAAATCTTAATGTTAGAATATAGAAAACACTGGTTTTCAACAATTTAAAGACTGTATGTCCACATTGCATCTAAAAATCTCACCATTGATTGAGTTGATTATCTGCCAGCAAAGCTTAATGTGCTGGCCTTTCTTATCAGGAAGCCACCAGAGGGCAAGTTTTAGTTTCCTTAGGACCCCATGTCTCTCATATACTCTCCTCTACAGCATGTGAATTTCACTCAACCACTCACCCTGCATATCACATGCACAAGTTTAGTAACTATCTATTAGAGAAACATTAGGGTGATGTCCCTTAAACAGGAAAACTGTGAACATGGGAGTCTAAAGAATGAAGACTCCTGCCATTAACTCAAAATGGTGTAGAGGGCACAAAAGCCATCATCATTTGGCTTTTCCTGAATTCATCACTTGCTGTGCATAAACGTGTTGGGATGTGTGGGTTAAATTCCCTTTCCCTTGGGAACAGGAAGGCCCTGATCTCAGCAGGGGATTTGGGATGGCTATTTCAGTTTCTTTTCATTTCATCTCTCCTCTTGCAGGTTATGTCCAGGAGGAACAGCTGAAAGCAGAGGAGGACATAAAAGAAGAAGAAGAGGAGGAGGAGGACAGTGGTTCTGTAGCTCAACTTCCGGGCAGCAATGACCCTGGCACAGACGAGGAACTAGATACAGGCCCTGAGCCAAAAGGCTGCTTTAGCTACCAGAACTCACCTGGAAGCCATCTATCCAACCAGGATGCCGAGAATGAGTCTTTGCTGAGTGATGCTAGTGACCCCTTGTCGGATGTCAAAAGTATCAGCGGCAGAGATGCCTCAGACAAGAAAGCTAGCACACACCCCAAGCTTCCCAGTGAACCCCACAACTGCATGGATAAGATGACAGCCGTCTATGCCAACATTTTGTCTGACTCCTACTGGTCAGGCCTGGGCCTTGGCTTCAAGCTGTCCCCCAGTGAGCGGCGCAGCTGTGACACTCGCAGCGGCAGCCACAAGACTGATTTTGATTGGCACCAAGATGCTCTGTCCAAGAGCCTGCAGCAGCACCTGCCTGCCAGGGCTGTGTCCAAGCCTAGTTTGTTCAGCTCAGTGCAACTGTACCGGCAGAGCAGCAAGCTGTGTGGTTCCGTGTTCACTGGGGCCAGCCGCTTCCGCTGCCGCCAGTGCAGTGCTGCCTATGACACACTGGTCGAGCTGACCGTGCACATGAACGAGACAGGCCACTATCAAGATGACAACCGCAAAAAAGACAAGCAGAGACCCACGAGTTATTCCAAGCCCCGGAAAAGGGCTTTCCAGGATATGGATAAGGAGGATGCTCAGAAAGTCCTGAAATGCATGTTTTGCGGAGACTCCTTCGATTCCCTCCAGGATCTGAGCGTCCACATGATCAAAACAAAACATTACCAAAAAGTGCCTTTGAAGGAGCCTGTTCCTACCATCACCTCGAAAATGGTCACTCCGGCAGCCAAGAAGCGCGTCTTCGAGGTCAACCGGCCGTGTTCCCCCGACTCCACCACGGGGTCGCTGGCCGAGTCCTACTCCACCCCCAAGAGCAGTGCCCTACAACTCACGTCCAACAACCGCTATGGCTACCAGAACGGAGCCAGCTACACGTGGCAGTTCGAGGCGTGCAAGTCCCAGATCCTGAAATGTATGGAATGCGGCAGCTCCCACGATACCTTACAGCAGCTCACCACCCACATGATGGTCACAGGACACTTCCTCAAGGTCACCAGTTCAGCCTCTAAGAAGGGGAAACAGTTGGTGCTGGACCCTCTGGCCGTGGAGAAAATGCAATCTTTGTCCGACACCTCCAGTGGCGAGGCACCTGCACCCCGGCCCTCCAGCAATTCTGACAGTGCAGCCTCCTCCACAGAGTTCAAGAAAGAGGGAAAGAGGGACAAGGCTGAGGAGACCCCCCAGGATGATAAGGTGGTGAAAAGGGAAGAGTATGAAGACCCCCTGCAAAAGCCCTTAGACCCAACCATCAAGTACCAGTATCTAAGGGAGGAGGACCTGGAAGATAGCTCCAAAGGGGGTGGGGACATCTTGAAGTCGCTGGAAAATACTGTCACCACGGCCATCAACAAAGCCCAAAATGGGGCTCCAAGCTGGAGTGCCTACCCCAGCATCCATGCCGCCTATCAGCTGTCCGAGGGCACCAAGCCCACCTTGCCCATGGGGTCCCAGGTGCTGCATATCCGACCTAATCTCCCCAACAAACTGAGGCCCATTGCCCCCAAGTGGAAAGTCCTGCCACTGGTGCCCATGCCCCCCAACCTGGCCTCCTACACTCAAGTGAAAAAGGAGCCAGAAGACAAGGAGGAGGTGGGCAAAGACAGTGGACAAGAGAGTCCCCCCAAGGATGCCCCCTCATTCAGCCACCGAGATGGAGAAGAGTCTTTCCCCAAAACTGAGCCCTCCTCAGAACCCAAAAAAGCAGAGCCCAACCTCCCCAAGGAGGAGGAGAAGCTGCTGCTGAAGGAGGAGGGGGAGAAAGAGAAAGGGCAGAGCCCAGAGCCAGCCACCTCCCTGAGCAATGGGTGCAGCCTGGCTAGCCACACCTCAGCCCTGCCCAGCATTAACCCTCTCAGTGCACTGCAGTCAGTGCTCAACAACCACCTAGGCAGAGCCACAGAGCCACTGCGCTCACCCTCCTGTACCAGCCCCAGTCCCAGCACCATGTCTCTGTTCCACAAACCTGCCCTGGGTGTTCTGGACAAGCCTGTGCTGAGTCCTGCCTCTGCCAGGCCAGCCAGCATGTCCAGGCGCTACTTGTTTGACAGCAGTGACCAACCCATTGACTTGACCAAATCCAAAAGCAAGAAGGCCGAGTCATTGCAAGCACAGTCCTGCACATCCCCACCACAGAAGCATGCCCTGTCGGACATTGCTGACATGGTTAAGGTTCTTCCCAAAGCCACCACACCCAAGCCTGCCACTCCCTCCAGACTCCCAGCCCTGAAGCTTGAAATGGACGTGCGGCGTTTTGAGGATGTGTCCAATGAGGTGTCCACACTGCATAAGCGGAAAGGCCGGCAATCCAACTGGAACCCACAGCATCTATTAATCCTACAGGCTCAATTTGCCTCCAGCCTCTTCCAGACATCTGAGGGAAAATACCTATTGTCAGATCTGGGCCCACAGGAGAGAATGCAGATTTCCAAGTTCACAGGACTTTCCATGACTACCATCAGCCACTGGCTGGCCAACGTGAAATACCAGCTGCGGAAAACAGGTGGCACCAAGTTTCTGAAAAACATGGACAAGGGGCACCCCATCTTTTACTGCAGTGACTGTGCCTCCCAGTTCCGAACCCCCTCAACCTACATCAGTCACTTAGAGTCGCACCTGGGTTTCCAAATGAAGGACATGACCCGCCTGAGCACGGAGCAGCCCAACAAGGTGGAGGCAGAGATCTCCCGGGTTTCGTCGGCTCAGAGGTCTCCAGAAACCATAGTGGGCGAAGAGGACACAGACTCTAAATTCAAGTGTAAGTTGTGCTGTCGGACATTTGTGAGCAAACATGCAGTAAAACTCCATCTAAGCAAAACGCACAGCAAGTCCCCCGAGCACCATTCACAGTTTGTAACAGACGTGGATGAAGACTAACCCTGCAGGTATGGGTTTGCTCCCAGGTGATTGGGACCCTAGCCTTGTGAGGAGCTTCTGGAGAGGGAGATGATGGGTCTGCGTAGAGACGGCTAACACCTCCCAATACCCAGCTGAGTAGGCTGCTGGCATAGGACTTACTGTCTAGAACATGCTAAGTTAGTCCTGACCCATCTCTCTACCTCTCCTCCTGAGAGAGGGCTGAGTAAACTAACAAGGGCATAGAAAAAACTTTTGCTCCCTGAGATGTGGTTCCCTTAGTTATGGTCATCCCAGGTTTCTTGCCACTCCAAGGCTACACACTTCATTTTCAGGAACTCATACATGTGTACCAACTACTTTCACTGTCCAGTGCACCACCCCTTTCTGGAGCAGGGACCCTAGATTGAAGCATTTCTTGGGTGTAGTCACTTGGATTAAGCAGATCTCTTGCTCAGCTCCTGAACAGCTTCTAGCTGTCTGCATTATCGTTATTGTAGTCAATACATTTCCAAGTTCACTTGCAGCAATTGCCATGCGCCTTTCCCTTTGTTGACTTCCTCTGGGAGATTCCTAGTGAAAAAGCATCTGCTTTGTAATCAGATGGCAGAAACAGCCTCCCCTGCAGAACTCCGGGAGGAGCAAAACAGAGACATTTCTTTTCCTCTCTTCTCTTCTGCACTTGTGTTGGGGAAACAAATGCCAGAGGTCCCCTTAAACAAAGAGATAAATGCAGTCCATGACCCAGAGAAGCACATGACTTATGAGACTCCTAATGCTCATTGCCACAGGTGGATTTGAGAGCAAGTGACCCAGCTTCCAGATTCTTTGTATCATGTCTCATACAAGTTCTGTGCCTTGTGTGGTCACCTAGGCCCAGATTACCTATTGCTACCTCTAGTAGAGGATTGAAATCAAGGCCCAGGACCTTGCCAATTAGTCATACCAGCCATTAAAACTGCTGAACAAGCCTGGGTCTTACCAAATGCCTTTCATCTTCTTTTTCATATGTTCTCTCCTGGACTCTCTTTTTCAGCATGACACCTACACACACACACACACACACACACACACACACACACACACACACACACTTTTCACCAAGTTAAGAACCCTCACATATATTCAGGTGGTCCTTTACCTTCGGTTACACTCCAAGACAGATAGGATACCTAACTTTAAACCCCAGCACTTGCCACCCACTTGATCTCATGCTAGTTTACATAGATAAGCTCTTCTACTGAATTTACACTCAGATATGAACAAGAAATAAGTTGGCACAGAAGTCCTCATTCCCTTTCCCCCAGTGTCAGAGCATTTGTTTTCAGTAGGAACCCAAAGCAAGTGCCCAATGGACAGGTGTGTGTAGGGTATGTCACGGGGAGACATAAGAATGGCCAAAGACTCACCAAACTGTTCCCTCACTAAGAAGATCCAAGAACTTCTGAGAAAGGAAGGGGCGTATCTCTAATTCTATGGCTCTCTGGGCTCAAAGAAAGACAATTGTCTGTTTGCATGCTTTTTAACACTGAAATGTATTACTGGCAGATCCATCTCTTGCTCCCCAGGCATGGTTATTCTGCTTTCACTATCAAAAAAGTAAAGTCCAAAGGCAGCTCTTTGATCTATACCTGAGCTTGGGACCCCACCCCATTCTATTTATTTTCTGTATAACATTCGACATCTCATGTCACTTGCTAGTATGCTTTGCTGGTCCTTCCACATAAAACAAAAAAAAAAAAAAAAACAAGGTGGATATCCATGGGATGCTCAAAGGGAAGAGAGATATTTCAAAGTCATAGTGGCAGGTCCAAACCATGGAGAAGAGAACAATGAGGTTATGTTTATATATGCTACAATAAAGACCAATTTTCCACCTGTTAGGTTTGTAATCATTTTTTTCAAATTTCTTTTCAAATGTGGGAGGCAAAGAAAGCATCGGTTAAAACTGGAAACATGCATCCTGGTTCTAAGAAACTAACAATAAGCCAGGAGTCTAAGAAAACTCCTTTACAACAGGTTCTTGCAGATCTGTCAAGCTCAGAAGCCCAGTTTTGTCCTTGACTCTGCACTTATTGGTGTCAAATGGACCTAATTTAGATCTTTCAGGTCCCAGGATACAGAGTTCCTATGTGAACTCTGTGTTAACAAAGTTGGACATAAAAATGGGGCAGGAAGGATGCATTTTGGGCACATTCAAAGACCTGGAGAAAAGTGTGTATACAAATGCTTGGTGATGGGGCAGGGAGGATGCATTTTGGGCACATTCAAAGACCTGGAGAAAAGTGTGTATACAAATGCTTGGTGGATTTGTGTTAAGATAAGGAGATCTGGGTCTGTGTGACTGGTTCCCCATCTGCACAAAGGTGTTTTATGGGACCCCTAGAAAAGGAGTCCTTCCATCTTAAGGGGGTCTCTTTTGAGAACATGTTGGCCTTCCCAGAGCATGCTGTGGCCATATTTATATGAAGTCTTCAATTCTGAGACTTATCTTTAGTTGGACATTCTGTAGTTGGACATTCTATATCCTCACTTACTACCTCTGCTATAACTTATTACATAGGTCATGTGGCAGTTGAGGTAAGTCAACTGGATGGATGAGTCAAATGGACTGGATATGTTAGTGTCTCTAAAAGGCATCAACAATTCGCCTTCACCAAGAAAATAATTGGTCCCCCTCTTTCCTTCTGCTCTCACCTTCCCTTCCTTCTTTCTGCCTCCCCCCTTTGTTCTCTGCATTTTTTTCAGTAATATCATATATGTTTTTACTATGCCCCAGACTGGATTTAGCAGTGAAAATCAATGGACACAATGACTCAACAGTGTTGAGTCAACAGTGTATTGATTATAGTTACCTAATGTACCAAGCCTTTGCACACGCATACTTTATTCTCACGAACAGTCCTTTGGGAGTGGCAAAGGATGAAGTGGAGAAATGAATTCCTCATGTTCCCCCCATCTCTGAGATTTCTGCATCATTCTCCCCTATGTAGGCACCATTGCTCAGTTCCCATAACTCTGTTAATTCAGGAGACTAATTAGTGAACAACTGAGCTGAGAGTGTTCCTGGGAAAAACAGACACACATATAGACAACCTGCATTACCTGCTGACTGGTTCAGGCAGAGAATCTGACAGGTCATTTGATGAGGAAGGAAAGCTGCTGGCTGCTAAGACTCTTAGGACTGTGTTTAAATCTTGATGCCTCCTCTATGCCATGCCCCATCCATATCCACAAACTGGACCCCAGAACAGAGCCTCAAGAATGCAATAGATGCAGACACTCTTTGCAGTAAACCTGGTACCTCAGAGGTTTTCTAGAAAAACTCTTTACAGATACTCCCTGCAGGCTCCAGCCATGTTCTTCAACCACTACCCAAATTTAAGACCCTTTGTGGAGATTTTCCAGTTTGGTTCACTCACCCTTGGACATGTGTTCCAAGACCCCTTCTGATTTTGATTACATATGACTTCCTTTGTGCCAACCAAGGCCCCACCTTGGCCTCCTTTTGCAATGAGCTCAAGAGTTTTATGACTTTTCAAGAACATGCAAGAAGCATAGTTAGTTTTCACACCAGGGCATCAAAGTGCTCATGATCTCCCTTCTGTCCCTCTGTTTCTATAGTACCTCAACTTGACAGTGCCAGGCATTTACGCAAGGCCAGATGTTCATGGTGCCATGTGGCCAGGTAGCAAGAGGAGTCAAAGCTCTCCAGGGCTTCTGGGAAGCTCCAGCTGCAACCTCCTCGAAATGTGCCATTATCTGGGGTTGATTCGTGAGAATGAGCATAGCATCCTCCCTATCTTGATCACCCTTTCCTCCTGTGATCAAGAAATTACTTGTTTGGCATAAACTGTCCTCTGTGATCCCAGGCTCAGAAAAGCAGATATGAAACCATGGAGGTTTCAAATCTTCACCCTGAGTCTTCAAAAATCATGTTGTTGAAGAAAACATAAAAATCAGGGAGCAGAGACCCCAAGCATTTCTACCACGCCAAGAACCCATGTGGCGTCCCTTTGAACACATTCATTTCCTCCCTCCAGAGAGTTGCCTTCCCTCCATTTACGCAGATGACACGTCTCCATCTCTGTCGCAGTCCTCCTCCCTGGACTTCTGAAAGCTCAATCCTGACGTGTATAATTTGGTACTTTAATATAGAGTAACATTATTTTTCATTTACTCCAATCTGCCATCAGTATCATCTTTTCATTTAACCAGTTGCAATTCTTTTTTTTTCTCGCGCTAAATTGAAAATCCATGAGCGACAGGGAGTGCAATGTTTTAATTAGCTCATATTTTTTATATGGATTTATGTCTTTAAAGTACATTTGTGTAATTCTTCAGCTAAATTAAAAACGTCTTTCTGTGAAAGTGAGGAGGGGAAAATAGAGAGCGGAACTGTGTCATTAGCTGAGGTGGGGACAGAATGCGACATGGCGTCACCAGGGCTGATAGCTGAGTTCGGCATGACTAGGCTCCGCCTCCAAAGAAGTCATTCTTTCTCAAGACTTCCCCCAAATGGCTCCAGGAGGGGTTTTTTTTCCCCCCCAGGGACCCTCATAAGGGAACATTTACCTCCAATGGACTAATCTGAAATGGAAACTGCCACTAAACAAAACAAAACCAGGGAAAAAAATGTCATCCTGATAAACACTTTTATCTGCATTTCTCTCTTTGTCTTTTTTTTTCTTAAACTATCTAGTTTAAAGCTTTACACCAAGCTTTTTTTTTTTTCTACTTTCTAGGAGACAAGTGACATTCCATGGAAAATGGGAGAAAAAGGCAGGCAGCCACTGAAATCTCTCTAATGCGTTGACACTAACTTGCCCTCTATTGTTGGAAATGAGCAGGCGCTCGTGATTGTTCATCAAACAGCTCCTAATGCAGTTAAAGCATTCAGCTATAATTTCTCCTTGCATTTATAATTACTGTCATAGACTGCACACCTCGGTGAGCAGATTAAAGCTATAAACTATTTAGCCGCGGCTCTCAGCCGAGGAACTTGATTGTCTGGCAGGAGTTATTTGTTAGGGAGCTTGACACTTCACATAAAAATGACTTGGCTTGATGAAGAACAATGCAGTTTTAGCAATGCGGGCATTTTAAATCAGTCCTTGCTGCCACGCCCTACAGGAATTGCAGGGCAGTTTGTTAAACGGAGCCACAGAGATGAGGACATGAACAAAGGTTTCCTAAATATCAGGCGGGGCCTAGTCTTGCCCTCCTGGGCCTCAGTTGTATACCTCTCCACTGAGCAGCTCAGGTGTGGCTCCCAAAAACTTGACCATGCTGATGAGCATCTCCACTTCCCAGGCTCAGAAAGTTGCAATCCTGTGCTGAATGAAGGCATTCCCCAATTTTTACTTTTTTAATTTGACGTGTTGGAGGTCTGTGAGATATTTAGAGCAGAAGTCTGGGACCACTTTGCTGCTGTGTTAACTATGAAAAGTAAGCCAATTCGGTCATTTTCAACTAATTCATCTGAATGGATTTGGGGCAAGCTTGGTCCCTTTGCTACAGAACCACCTCCCTATCCACCACCCCCTATGGTCATAAGTTGATGGGAATTTCTTCAGATGATGCCACTCTGCAATAAGAGTGTGAATTCAAGTGCTTGATAATTCACTCAAGTAGGGGGTGCACAAGCTTTCTGAGAAGTGGGAGACCTGGGGCTTTTTGGGAAGGGTCCCTGAGTTTGGATCAAGTGTTTTCTGTGTGATGTGTGATGGGTTTAGAATGCTCTGGTTAATAAACCCTCAGAACCAAACCAAAAAGGTTAGAGCATGGAGTTTTCTTTGCAGTCTGGAAAGCTCCCAGAATCCAGAGGGACATCTAGACTTCACCTTATCCATATCTTCTGTCCCCTCAACAATGGAGCAGCAAGGCTAATATTGCTAGCCAGGCATCTCTTCCAGTTCTAGGGTGCAAAACTTTTCCAGAAAATTTAACCCATATGCTTTATTGGGAGAGTTGTGTTTTCCAAGGGTGACCTTGCCCAGAACTGACAGGGAGGGTGACACTGAGGCTGGGCACATCCTGGCAAACCCAGACACATTGGTTGTCTGCTTTTCTGGTCCCAGGTGCAACTCCAAGAGGTCCCAGGAGATCTGAGATCTGCCATGTTCCACAAAGACATAAAAATCCTAGGTGTACCCCAGCCTCAGCTAACTGCCTGCTTCCTTTCATCCTTCCTTCCCTTCTGATCATCCTTCCCTCAATCCCATTCTCCACAGCTCTTCTATCCTTGAGTTCCTTCCTTTTTCCTTCCCTTTCTCCCTTCTTCTGTCCATCCTTCTCCTGTCCCTTTTTCCCTTTCTTCTTCCATCCCTCTCTCCATTCCTCTCTCAATCCTCTATTTCTTTCTTTCTTCCTATCACTGTCTAGTAGCTATCTACCAACACCCTGAATTGGACTGTGATCAAGCCCTCTCCTGTTCTCAAGATAGTGCTCAGCCCTCAGTTAAAGCTGAGGCTCCCCAGGACATTTTCCCTTGAGTATTGGCTTAATCCTCAGAGTACTACTGCAAGCAAAGTCTAACTTCATTTTAGAGATTCCTACAGAATTTGATATTTAGAAAAAGAGTGTAAGGTACGAGTCAGTGGACTAATACTCAAGGCCAGACACACTAAGCTAGAGCCTAGGGACCCATGAAATCCTACTTGGTGAATGTGGGTGTCCGGTGTAACCAACCCCAGAGCCATGAAAGACATGAGGTTTCCACAAATTGGTGTCATAGGAATGACCACCCCACCTCAAGTCATAACAAAAATAGAAATCCCTGGGGCCCGGAAGATAGCATGGAGGTAAGGTGTTTGCCTTTCATGCAAAAGATCATCGGTTCGAATTCCGGTGCCCCATATGGTCCCCCGTGCCTGCCAGGAGCAATTTCTGAGCATGGAGCCAGGAGTAACCCCGGAGCACTGCCGGGTGTGACCCAAAAACCAAAAAAAAAAAATAAAATAGAAACCCCCCCAACTCCTCAACTCTTCCCCCAAAATCTGGCTACCTGGTGAGTTGGTATGTTAGCTGTGGGTTGTACAAGACCAGTTTCGGCTGATTCATTGGTGCATTGAGTGTGCGCAGGACCCAGACATGACTCAACTGGCTCATTGGTATAACTGAGTGCAGGGCCCAGATCTGGCTTATCTGATTAATTGGTGTGAATTACACTATGAGCCCCTCCCAACACTCCCCCCCAATACATACTTACACACAGATCCAACTACCTGGTGAGTAAGTGTATTGTGTGACCTGGATCACCTGATTCATTGGTACATAGTTATGATCCTGGAACAGATCTGGCTACTTGGTGAGCTTTTGCATTAGCTGTGGGCTGTGCACAGTTCCTCACCTGTATTATACTGGCCGGCTGCAGGAACTCAGCTCAAGCAGAGAGAAAGCAGTTTCTCCTCCCTGATTCCAGATTGAGTTCCAAGAAGATTCCTGCTCTTTTTTCTCCCTCGCCATATTCTCTTCCCTCCTTCCCTCCAATCAGTATTCACCAACTTTCTGTACCATTTGGGAGAGAAGATGATTGGAGTCCCTGGGTTTCAGAGATGCACGGAGAAGTCCCTTCACACTGTCAAGTTCTGGGGAGAGGCGGACGCTGGTGTCAGTCCAGGCTCCCCAGCTGGTACCGCTCATCTGAGACAGGAAAGCTGAGCTGAGCGAATTCAGAGAAGTCAGGAAGAGGGAGATGAAAGAGCAAGCCTGGGGGAGAAGCACACAGAGAGGAGCCTTCTGGAAGCTGAAGGGGCCAATCTGTGTGCTGGGTCCCTCCCCAGAAGCAAGCCTCGTTTTTAGTAATTAGACAGCAACATCTGCAGTCTCGAGTTCTGGGGCCCTGGAGGGTCCCACCCGCTCTCACTGGAGCCCCTTCCAGCCCGAAGCAGCAACGTGTGCTTCCTTAATAAGCTCACAAGTCTCGCCTCTCATCAGAAATCATTTACCTGGGCTTTCTGAAATTCCCACCGTGCTTTGCACTCCCCAGTCATTCCCTGGATAATGGACAGTATGGCCAAAATCAAGATTGACTTTACTGCTGTCTCTAAGGTAGTTTCTCAAATCTTTGTGGGGGCAGGAGAGAAAATAAAGATGGAAGCAATATGTAGACTCTATTGAAAATAGCTTAAAAGAGGTGTGAGCTTGACTCACATCTTTCTGCAGGCCTTGCACGGAATTCATTTTTCCCTTCACTTTCTACCTCTCATCACCATCATCTGAATTAAAATTTCTAATGCACATCTTCTAGGCCCTTCTGGGGTCTCTTGGACTAAACCCTTCTGGATCTGAGATATGAAACCCCTACAGCTTACTCACGAGGGAGAGGAAAAAAGGGGGGAAGTTGAAGATCTCTCCAGGAGCCCTCACTTTGGACGCAGACAACTTCCTTCCACGTGCCCCTACAGCACATCTGCGCCTGCGTCTTATGCGCCTGCTTCTCCCTGGACTTTGCTCGTTGTCTATGGAGGGAAAAGTGATGTTTCGAGTGATGTTATTTTCAATGCTACATTACTCAATTTCACAGTCAAATAATTCTACTTTTGTTCACCGTAGGATTTTGTCATGTTTAATTGTTTATGCCATCCTCCTGCCCTCCCCCATCTTTACTGTAGGAGCTTCCACTTCCCCACATCTATCTTCCTGGGGGTGCTCCTATGTGGGGTAGCCATGGAAACGGGTCCCTCATGGAGTGTGTGTCCATTTGGCCTAGAATGCAAAGAGCCAGCTGGGCTACTA